>VXBT01000184.1:0-29964 GCA_013400235.1 Oriolus oriolus | reverse complement strand
GAGCGGTGCGGAGCGGTGCGGGGCGGTGCGGTGAGGAGCGGTGCGTGCAGAACGGAGCGGTGCGGGGCGGTGCGGAGCGGTGTGGGGCGGTGCGGGACAGAAGCAGCCGGCCCGGCCCGGCCCGGCGCGGCGCTGCCGTCGCTAGAGGTCTCTCTCGTTACAGCTTTGCCGCTCCCGCGCCTGTTAATTATTTTACTCAAAGGAACAATTCTGCCTTTTCGATTGGAATGCCTCATTTTAAGTGGTGTGCTAGAGAAAGATATAATGCCTCCTTAGCTTGTTCTCCTGCTGATGAGTAGATGTTGGGTTGACTGAATGAATCATCCTGGATATTTTAATACACAATGGATGTACTTTAGAAGAGAAGTTTGAGCTCTCACCTTGGCTTCCAAAAGGTTGAAAATTTGACCAGATAAAACAATATGCCCTGGTAAAAAGGGCCTTACTATCGAGAGAAAGGCAGCATGACACTTCAAACTCTCATGAGGACACCTAGGATCTGGTGTATATACTTAGATAGCATAATTGCAAATGTGAACCCTTTTACAGTCATTTCTGTTCCTTTTTTGGGGGGAAAAAAATAAAGGCATATTTTTCCCTATAAGCTGACGGTAAAGTTCTAGTGTATAACTACTTCCACTTTCTCATGAATTTGTCTTTTAGTAAAAAGTGGGATATAAACAATGATAGTCATCTTTTTTATTGTAACCTTATTATGAATAAAAACCCAATCAAACTTCTTTGTTTACAATGTTCTTACTTTTTTCAATGCTTGTATGATGTTGTTTTCCTTATACTTCCTATATAAGGCACAACATTATCTGACTCACATAATGTTATGTTAATAAAAGCAAAGGCCACAAAGTAAACTGAACAAAATGCAAACACAACCCCATCCCAGTGATCAAGGCAGATCGTATTTGAAGAAAGAACAGCAAAGCAAATTGATGTCAGCTATAAGAGAATATAAAGATACATGGGATAGAAAGAATTTTCCAATTTCCAAGGACAGTGGAGGAAGACTGGTGGAGAGAATCTTCGTAGCACAGAGTGGGAAATGTGGGAGGTAAAGAAGAACATACTGCAACAAATCATTGACAGTAACATGCTGAAGGAAGTCAGAATAAGGGAGGAGATTCCTCTGTTAAACAGAGAAGAAGACACTGTGCAATGGTGGGGGGAAATAAAAAGGGGTTTGAATTAGCAGTAGTAAGATGTTAAAACCTGGCCAAAATTGGGAGAAGCCAGAACACTGTATCAAAAAATACTGTGAACTGAGCAAGAAAGCACTGTAAAGAAATGTTATGGGGCCATAATCGTACCATTCAGGCTATGCAGAAAGAATTCAAGGTGAGGCCTATTTCCTGCTAACAAACTGATAAGTGGAGTTACAGTGCGAGTACATACTCCCCACAATATCTTATTGGGATTGTTAAAACGTTAGTGTAGGTCTGGATTCTGATTTCACTTACACCACTTTCACTGTAGTGCAGCTGGAAATCTCACTGGAGGTACTACTTATTTACAGTCCTGTGAGGTCACACTCAGGATTTTAAAAAGCAAAGACGTTCTCTGTATTCCTTTTATGATTCCAAATTGCTTGTTCAGTGACAAAAAAATATTTCAAAGATTTTAAAGGGCCTTATTTTCAATTTCCAGCTCCATCTCCCTCACTGTTCCCACATTTCCAGAGTGAATGTAGAATGCTATCTGCCCAATTTTGCCTAGTGGCATTCTGTTTGTTTAAGCATATAAAACTGTGCGGGTCCTAAGCAATAGAAAATCATGCACTCATAATTCGTAGTATACTTGTGGTGTTCAAATGTTTAATAGACCAAAGTCTGGACTGTGATACTTCTACTGCAAGGCTTTTGCAGAGCCAGACACCCTGACCAGGCTCTGGTAGGCTGATACATATTGTGAGGCTGTTGGCCTCCTTTAAAGAAGCTGCTGGCACCCGGTGAGACACTGTTGTTTTACCACTTCAGAGGGGAGCTGAGTAATGCAGCTGCCAACTTGTGTGTTTAAATTTTGGTGTTGAAGTGAAGAAAGAAGTAGATTTTTGAAATCAGAGAAGACAATGCTGAGAGTAAAACCACTAGCTTGTAGGAGAGCATGATCACTAAACTTGGAGCTTTCCTGCAGTGAGCATCTTGACTCAGTGTGGAGACGTAAATCCCTCCTTCCCTGACTAATGGAAATCCTGGGAGGCTGAGAAGTTTGCATAGTTCTCTGAGCCTAGTGGCTGCAAGTGTCTTTCCTTTATATAGGAGGAAGGTGGTGTTAAGAAACCTTCTTCATCTTCTCCTTCTGCATGAGGAGGTCATTTTTGTTTTGAAATCCTGGTAGACATTCAGTGCAGTTAATTTCACCATCATTTACAGTAGTTCCACATGGATCATTGTAGCCTGAGGGCTATCATTACTGCTAGGGCTTACAGAAGGGGAAAGAAAGACCAGATTCATTATTCATTTGTACTGAAGGGAGAGGGAATGAATCCAGAGAGACAGAGTGGTCATATGCAGAACCCGGTTTTCCCCATTCACAGTGTATCCACTGGGCTGTGCTGCCTTTGGCATGCATCAGGGGTAAGAAATACATTAAGTACAAGTGTCTGCCCAATAGGCTGTGTAGCTCCTGCCCATCTCCTGGGGCAGAGCAGACCCACTACTGCTTTGGAGTAGGGACTGCAATGTGATGGCAGAGGCCGAGAGCCCAATCCTTTCCTGTCTGGGGAATCATTCCAGCCTAGTAAATGATGGGGAAGGGCTGCTGTGTCTTTAGCTGGAGCTGGACACAGCTGCCATGGTGACACATAGAGAGCAGCATTTTCTTCAGCTCATGACCCAGAGTATGTGCCCCTTATTTTGTCTCATAAATCCATTGCTGTTAACTGCTGCATTAAATAGACCCATGACCCCAATATTTTTAGTTCATCTTTTCCTGGACTCTGGCTTGGCTATTACTATAAATTAAGAAAATAAGAAAGGATCATATTGTCTCTGGAAGTGTCCTTGCTCTGCAGACCCCTCACCTGCTATCAGTAGGGGCTACAGCCTTCAATTAGCCTGATTCTGTGATTTGCAAGGTTTTGGGTTTGGGGTTTTTTTTGGGGGTTGGATTTTCTTTTACATTCATGTAGGGTAAAACATACCTGGTCAGTGTGGCAGGTTTATAGATGATCTTTAACAGACCAAACTGTTATCCTATGTTACTTCTTTACAAAGATATTACTCTACATGTTGGTCCCCACAAAGGGCTTCTGTGTAGCTTCTTCAGGAGGATGTTTCTCAAAATATTAGACCCCACAATGTCTTTGGTGGAGATTTCTAGGAAAGACTCTAACTGTCAGAAAATCCAATGTCCAAGGACATCTTCTGAGGAGAAGGCTGTCATGTGCTACAATAAGTTCACTCTACCCAGAGTAGAAGGCAATTCTCTTCTCAATTTGCTGTGGAGAACACGTGTGGTCTGGAGACATGTTTGCATTTTGTAAAATAACGAAGGAGAGAGAAGTCTGCAAATTAAAAAGCTCAGATGAGAATGGTACTGGGTAGGGAAAAACATACTTGCATTTTGATGCAGAGGAATCAGTTCTAGAGGCTTAATGCTGCTCTTAGTAGAGCTTGGTGCTTTCGGATCCAAGTTGGTGGCCTACTCACTGCTGGATGGACTGCTAGAATTGCTTCTCTTGACACTGGTTTGGCAGGATCAGGTCAGGTATTCATCAGTGACTTTCTTATTGAAATATGGGTTAAGCTTTACAATTACCAGCCTAGACAAGAGAAAAGTCTATGTGTATAGAAACTTCTTTGCCTGGGAAATAGTAGATGTAATAGGTCATGTGTAACCACCAAAGGTCTAGGATCCAATACCTATGGAGAGTCCATTTTCATCCCATTTGCTGAAAGTATTACAAATTTTGTCAGATTTTGTCACTGACGTTCATTTTTAGTGAAAACTACCCATTCTGCTTCTGCAAGGCAGAATATTGCCTTCTGGTCACACAGTTAATATTTTGCAGCAGATTATAAGGATTTTGAACTTTGTAACTCTGTTTCACCTGGATGCCAACACCAACTATCAGTCAGTTTATCTATAGGTATGAATAGGTAGTAAGACAATAATATTACAGCTGAGATCCACTGTGAGTATAAGGAAACAAAATTCTCATGATAATATTAATTCTGACTTAAAGGAAATATTTGGAGATGGCTTATTTCCCTGTATGAATTTTACTGTGGAGACTCCCTACCCATCACATTTGTATTGTTTTCATGTTTGGGATATTACCAGTCTGTTGGGTTGGCATTAAACTTATCTTTAAAGATAAATTTAAGGAGGAAAGAGAATCAGACAAAATGAACTGCTGAATTGCTATAGAAACATCTCTCTTCAGTTTCATTTCAATCCAAAAATGTATAAAGAATGCCAGAATACTTATTTAAACTGTGGATGTATGTCTGCACATTTGTTGGGACTGAGCTTTCAAAAAACCCTTTTTCAGTAGCCATCTGATACATAAATGGCTTTGTTTACAGGAAAATGATGGCATAAATAAATAGGAATATTGAACCAGAACAATTGCCTTTAGCAGCCAGTGCTGTAAATCATACACAAGCTGTCATCATGAGTTGAAACATGTCTGCATATTTAGTACCATGTTTAGCTTGCTTAATCAGAACAATATGTAAATTGTTAGTGCATGAGAGCTTGCCAAGACAAAAATTATTTACAAGTTGCATTTTGTGTTTCTGGAAATTTTCAGCAAAAAGGGGAGGGAAGAGGAGAGGAGAGGAGAGGAGAGGAGAGGAGAGGAGAGGAATTTGTTTTGATGTTATAAAAAATACATTGGGTATAGTAATCAAGCAAACACAAAATGTTTTCTTTGACAATGCAATAGTGTGGGCCAGATCCCCAGCTGATGTAAATCAGAAGAGTCAGTGAAGCTGTACAGATTTATACCAGTTATAATTCTGCCTGTTAAGTTTTTACTTTCAGTTAAATTCAGAGGAATATGAACAAATAGTTAAAAGCCACATGTATTTTTCAGCTTGATTCCATTCATCAGACTATGGTGCCTTAATGATACATATTCTGACCCTAACAGTCCTTTAACCTGTGGGTAGGTACAGCCTTTAAAGAATATGTACATTGGAGCAGATTCTCAGCTGTGTAGACTCGATGTTTGATTTGAATTGCTGTTACTTTAGTTTGTATTCCCAAGTCTCTGTTTACAAGAAGCACTAAAACACTTTTATGGGCTGCCCATACTCCTCTCTGTACAGTCCTCTGATGTCACCTTAAACACTGCTCCTGATTAGGCATTAGGAGCATATGGATTTACTGGGAGACCCTTGTGTTGCTGTTGATGAGAACAGTTTTATAGGGAAATACCTCCAGTGGCATAAGATTGTGTCTCTAGCATTCCTGGGGGATGGCAGTATGGACTAAGTGTGCTTTTAGCAGCAATGCATGAGACAAAGTGTTTCTACTGAAGTTTCTGATGACCCTTCAGGGTCTGAGTTAAAGGCTTAATTTGCTGCCAGAATAATATGGCCCTTGTTTCAGGCAGGGGTTGTACTCCCGAGGGATGCAGCGATGATGCAGCCAGGCTAGGCAGCAGGCCTTCCACTGGTAAAGCTGTGCAGATAAAAATGGACAAGAGACATCCATCGTGCATATTCTGGCTGCGAATCAGCTGCTGAAGAGGGAGAGCCAAGATCATCAAATCTAGGGATGACAGAGTCAATGATATGTCCCAGTTCAGCCTTTGGGGAAGCAGCATGTATTCCTGTGCACAGCCATCCAGGTCAACCAGAGGAAAGCAGCATTTAGGCTTGAGATTCGTTTGCCTGGTGTTGGAGCTTGGAGAGAAGCAGGAGGAAATGAGATGAAACTTTCCTGCTGTCATCAGCTGGCACAAGGACCAGGCATTCATCACTAGACAAAATACTATAATCAAGAATACAATTTCCACTGTTGTGTGACCTGAAGACAATTTCAATAACCATTCTCATTTTCATATGATAATTCTTCATCTATTTTTATGGACTATTAAGAGACAGAACTTTAGCACAGATTCCTGCCTTGAGTATTTGCTGTTTACAAATCAGATTTTCTTTTGTTTCTGAGCATGCTGTTGCAGCAGAGAATTCTTTATAAATGTAATTGCTCTGTAGGCCACACACTATCTGATCCTGGTGGTCTATGAAAAACAATAAAAGTAGACTTACAATAGCCTTCTTTGAATAATGCTTGGCACTTGATCATGAACACGCATGCATTCTGAGGTTTCAGTGTATTAAAAATCTAGCACTTTTTATTGAGAAAATTAATGGTTCAAAATCACAATGAAATACCACTACTACAGCTGATCTTACCTAGAAAAATATGGCACTAAACCTAATGAGAATGAACTGTTCTCTCTCCGTTTTCCATACACTGCTGACATCCATATGTGATGTTACAAAAACTGTCTTTGGCCTTTTTAGAAAAATCTTAATGTGTATTTAAATGAAAACATAAGTGGGTTACAATCCTCTGAAGTACTTTATTCAGTTAACTCTTTTTTTCTTTCCTCAGTAGAAAAATTTGAATTATGTTATATTGTTTTGCTCCCTGAAAATATCTAGTGTGATTACTATGATGATGCCATTTGTGCCACTCTGGGTACATTTATGTCGTATTTTTCATTTATAACTCCTTGTTTCAGATTTTTATGATTAAACCATTAGGAGTTCAGTCCTGTAAAAAAGACTTAGACCCAAGTACTGAAAAAAACCCATATACATATGCTTAACTTGAGTGCTCAGAGTAGTCCTTACAGCAAAGTTAAACATGGCTATGAATGCAATACTGTGACTTTCTCTGTTTCATTAGACCAGCTAACTGCAATGGGACAACTCAGTTCATGGAATTAAGGTTGGGAATATTGTATAGGTCCAAAGCTGGAGTATTCTCTGGGATGAAACTACAAGATCTTAAGTTCACATGCAGTCGATCTAAAGAAAAAAATGGAAGCAAATTGTTTCAGTTGCTATGATGTTGCATAAATGAAAGATATGGGAGTGGTGTGATATTAGATGCCTTTTCAGCTTATGAAACAAAAAAATATTTTAAAATTAGATTTTTCAGGCCATTAGTCTTTTAAAGGCTGAGAAGTGTTAAGAGCTATTGTGAAAATGCCAGATAACACATATTTTTTTCAACTGGTCATTTATACACAGATACACCCACAACCTAATTTTAAAAATAATATATTTCATAACTGCTCACAGATTGTTCTGTATGTGCAGCAGCCAAATAGACATGAAATTCTGAAACTGATTTAATGGAGCAGTTGTAGTCTATTGGGGTTAAAAATCTCCTGTCTACAGGAATTTAAATATGCATTTAAATAATAGCCCATAGTAATTCAAAGAACTCCTATGCTGTACAGAAGAAATAGAATAGTTGCTAATAGGAAGTCAGCTAAGTTATCATAAAGATATTTGAAAAGCCCCATGGCATGTGGGTTCACAGGTCAGGGAACAATGCCATGGACAGCCAAGGCTCACTCCTACCTGGGCTGTCCACTTGGCTTGCAAAGAGGGGATTCAACAACCAGATTTTTAGCCTCCTGCTCACATTCCTCTGTGATTATTCATTCACACAATGAGTCCTATTAAAACCAAAGGGACTCCTTGGGAGAATAGCATTACTTGCCTGTGGTTAATGGGTTCTTGATTTGACTCCAAGAAAGTAAGATTTAACAACATTGTGCTGCCCAGCTGTGGTAAAGTGTTTTGGCAAATTGACTTATAGTCTTGGAAAACGAGACATGCTGAAAGGCATTTACACTGCTTCCAAATTAGCACATGCTTGATCATCTGTGTTTACCAAAGAGACTGTCTTCAGTGGGGCAAAAATACCAAACAGAAGGTTATAGTCTTTGACAGCATTTGGGGATGCAGTTTTTGTCGATTAATATTCCATTTTCTCCTATTTTCTCCTTCTTGATGTATTACATGATTTAATGGTATCTCTGAGCTTCTGTGTATTTTCTGTTCTAATCCATTGAAGTCCTGATCTTGCTAATAAACAGCCACACAAACGTCTCATTGATTACAAAGACATTAATCACAACAGTAAAATTATTTTTAAGTTTAAACCCATGAAGAACTGTGCCTGTTGGATTAGTTCCTTAATTTAATTTTTTTTGTTTGTTTAATATTTAAAATTGATTTAAGTAGTTTTTGTCATTATGATTGAACACAGGTGAAGAGAACCATTTTTGGATACTTATCTTCCTTTCATCTTTATTAAAGTTTTTCTTTTATTGGACTGGATAAATATTAAACTTTTCACCTTAGACAGCAGGTTGAAGAATGACATTGTAATTGTAATCCAGATGGGAAACACAAGAGGACGGATAAAAGAAAATGAGCTGCAAAAGAGCCCAAGTCGACAAGGTTGACAATGCTGTAATGGTACCTTCAACTTAGTTTCAAGCTGTTTGTTTTTGCAATGAACACAAGTTTCCATTGTAAAATTTTTCTGTATGAAAAAACTATGGCAATACTTTTGTTTCCATGGTGAGTTTTTTCTTTTTCGTAAATATTTATCCTCAAAAAGCAGGAAGCCCACCCTTTTCTCTTTTAGCTCTTAATAACTGAAGTCAAAGCTGATTTATTTTTTATATCAGGGTGTCTTAAACACATTCCTCTATCAGTGAAAACTCCTGCAGAATTACAGTCGTTTACTGTAAGTAGTTTACTCCAAACATTACTTCAGGAAAAAATTTCCAGGTTTTAAAACTTGAGAGTGCCCTGCCTTTCCTTCCCCAGATTCAATTGACTCCAGGGGGTATCAGGGCTAAACTTTCAAACTATTTCATGGCACACTGCCCTACGCACAAAGCTTTTGGCTTCATTAAGATGATATGCAAGAGATACAGTATTTTTGTTTCTTGCCAGTGACCACAAAATACTTGGAAGAGCAAAATTTCTTATGAAATTAGGCTTTTTGGAAACAGAAATGCTCTGTCTTCACCTGGCTTGCAACATTTTGCATTTACACAGCAGCACTGTTATTTTTGACTCCTCCACAACAGAGCTGAAAACAGTAAATAAACTAGGATGGCCACTGTGTCAGTTTTTCTATTCTTCAAATCCATCCTTCACCTGGTAAATTGCTAACATTTCTCAAGTGAAAAAAGTTAGAAACTCAATCCAAAACAATTTTTCCATTCCCAGGTTCCCAAGCTGATGCATTTTATTAGCAGAGCTTTGTATGTTAGAGGAAAGATACCCTGGTGAAATATGTTGTCTAATTAGTTTTGATATTCTAAAAGCACCAAGGATATGTGACATAATTAAATGTACAAATGCTACCTGAACCTAAACAGTTCTTACAGAAATTGACATAACATCAGAATGATACCTTCAGAAATGCATTAAGTGGCAGTGAACAAGGTCTGGATGCTGCGTATGGCATCTGGAGTCAGTGAGTCCCCCTTAGATGCTTTAGCATGTCCTTAGTATTTACAGTATTCTGCATGATTCCCCGTGCTTCCCAGCAAAACTGAAAAAAGGATCCTCTAAATCCATGACAAACTGGTGCCGTAAACCAAGGCTGAGATGCTTGGCCAAACTGGTAGAATAGACTGCTATTTGGGATAACATCACCACGTGGTTATGGTGATGGGTATGGTGTACAAATGCAGGCATGTTTTAACCTAGTGGCTGTGAGTCCTTGCAGCATTACTCAAAATTCAATGGGCTTTGTAAGTGTAATGCAACTGGAGATGACAATCAGCAAAATTAGAATTAAAAAGGCCTCAGGAAGAGTTGTTACACATGAAAATCATGGGCGCTTCTGTCACTGTTCTCTTGCTGGCCAGCAGAGCCGAGCTGAGTAATGGGCAGGCCATCCGCAGCATAAGGGCTGCAGTGCTGTGCACTGTGAGGGCTCCTCACTGTGATGAGAAGGGCATGGCTTAGCACAGCAGATTCTCTGGCCAAGGGCCTGTTTCGCTTCCTCTTGTCAACCCCTCCAGACTTCTGGAGATGGGAATTATGTAGTGATGAGAAGAAAGCAGCAATGCAATGCTGACATCTGCACTGCACTGATGGAACTGCGCTGCCTGCACAGAGGTGACGGGGGATGAGACACCTTTGCTTTTCTCCTCAAACATCCCCTTCCAGGTGAAGGATGCTGAGGGGAACTCCTCTTTCTGAGTGGCTTCTGTGAGGACCCTGTCTCTTTATGGTGTAGCTCCACCAACAGGCTGGTGTTCCCCTTCTTTAGGGGATCAAATATTATAACATTTTGTTTGTTTGTGTTATTTTGGAGCAGAATTTGTATACTGTTGTGGCTTTAGGAGTAAAGAAATAAAAGCTATTGAAAACATATATCAGTCATCAGATTTATACCAAAGTAAAAAGACAGCTAGACACATATAAAAAGACAGCACATACACATAGACTCAATTCCCACCCACATTGGTAGCAGTGTATTAGTGGGCAATGAAAAAGTATGGAATATCATTAAATGTTGGACAGACGAAATACAGGATTAAATATACATATATACATCTACATATAAAAACTGTAGAATTTGTGCATGTGAAGTGAACAGATGAGGCTTTTGAAAGCAATATCTAGGTTAAGTTTTATAAAACTTTTTGAACTATTCAATATTCTCAGTTTAACTCTCTCCATTCTTTGTTTTCATTTAAGTTAATAAAGACAATATTTTTGCTTTCTGGTAACATGTTTACCAATGATACATAGAGGTGGTTCAGTCTAGGCCTTGGGCATTTCTTCTGGATTTACTTATCTTCCATTGTAGAGCAGTGGTGGTCTTTCATATATGCACTAATAATGTTCACATTTCTAAAATGGAATGCAGGCTTTAACTTGAGGTAAAAGATCACAAGGTCAAGGAAACTCAGAGATTAGATCTTCTGCCTAAGTAGGCTGCAACCTAGTAATACTTTGGAGATCTTGATAGGTAATGTTAATACCCTCCCACAGAGCCAGGGGCCAAGGCCTTTTGACAACCAGCATTTTTCTTAAAACTGCCTTTTCAATAATCCACTCACACCAGTGAAACAACAACTAACATAACTAGCAATTGGGAGCATGGCCATATTTCAGGTTCATGCTACAGCCTCAGCCAGACCTTGTAGAGAGGGATGCCATTCCCCCAGCTGCCCACTCACACCTCCTGCCCACTGCTAATGGAAATGAATTGGTGGCCATGAAACAAGAAATGTTATTAAACTCACTAGTAGTATAGGCAGGTCAACCATGTGAAGGTGATTTTTAGTAGAACAAATGCACCTATCAACATCTTGGAAATTAAGAAAGTGAAATCAACACCTTCAAGACTGGGCTGTTTTGGCAGTAATGTCCCCAAACAATTTAATCTGACCAGCTGCAGAAAATCTCTGGAGGTAGGTTAACTCATGAGTTTTGAATTAATTGGTGGTTACATTTAGTTCATTCAGGTATGATGAGACCAAATTAGTAAAAATACTGGGGCTAATGTTCAAGCATGTTTTCCTAGGAAGAGTTCTTACACTGCATAAACATTGAGCATCATCTCCAAAATGTGCATGTCATTTCCAAATGGAGTCCAGGTATACCTTGGTTTTCTCTCAGCTCTCATAGTGTGCATTGTTATTGAAATTTGTAGACCCTGTTCAGCCGAATTTACTTTTGTGCCTGTGCTTAAATAAAGAACTTGAGTTTAATCTTCTCTGTTGGACTGTAGTGTCTGTAATATATATAGTTTAAGACTATAAGAGAGGCAAAGTAAATGGAAGAAGTTGCATCTGTTATTAGAGAATCAAAGATAGTTGAAAGACATAGAAGATGTACAATAATTTCTGCTACTTTTACTTTATTTCTTTCAAAACAAGCAAACGAACAAAAAGCAACCACTTATGAAGAAATATATTTTTAAAATGAGCCAGAAACAATTTGCTTAAAATACCAGCTTTTTGACTGAAGTATTTTGACATTTTTTTAACCTGAAATAGTATTTCTAGTTTGTCAGCTGGAAACAAACGTTTGTTTTGTTTTGAGCAATATCAATGTTCTTCATATTCTGAGAGCCTCATGGAAATGATAGTTCTTAGACTCTTACACCCTCCTTCTTCCCTTGCTTATTGTTTACATTAAACCACTTGTCTCACGGTCAGTAGTGGCCACTCCTTAGTAATGGATTATTACAATACTCAAGAGGGAATTTGTAAATTCCCCAACTGGCAAAACGCCCCTGTTGCTGGGCTTTGTGTAGGAATTTTTCTTTTTGCAATGCTGAGAAAGGAAAACATTTCCTTTCCTGTGGTAAGTCTGCAAAACTACTTGCTCGTTCCCCTGAACTTCCCTGTCTCTCTTTGCAGAAAGATCCTTCTTTGTCTTGCAAGGTGCTGCGTATTTTTTGTGGTCCCCTGGTATCCCTGAAATCTAAAATCACCTTTCTTTTGTACTGAAGGACATGTAAGGGATACTGTGTGTGGATGTTCCAGCTGTATAACTCTATACAGATCAAAGATGTGTCATCCAAACCTGCATCCATTTATTGGCTAAACAGGAGAAAATGGCTCCCATAAATAGTGAATGAAACAGAGACTGTTAACCTTCCTGGAACCAAGTCCATGGCTACAGAATGTGTGCAGTCTGATGGAGATGAGAAAGACGGAAAGGATGCTCGAACAAAATCAGAGGCATTTGTTTAGTTGCAGTCATAATGAAAATGGAGCCAAAATCAGTCGCTGCAAACCCAGACAACTTCAGACTTGAGTTCTGATTCCAGCCAGTTTCTAAAAATAACATGAAAGCTGTGGTGAAAACTGATAAAAGCTTGGAAATACCAAACTACAGCTGGTCACCGGACTTGATTCACTGCTATATTAAAGCCCCTTTAAACATCTTTGGCAGGGAAAAGGGGCTTTAAAGTGAGTGTGAATTATAGGGTTAAATACTTGCAGGTGATTTATCATAGCTTGTATTGCTGTATAGAGTTATGAAATATCTATTTTCTAGTCTTGTTTTCCTGAATTGTGCAGGTCTAAGGAACTCGTGTGTTTGCAGGATAGCTGCAGCTGGTACACACAGAATGAAGCGTGCTCTGGGGCACTCAAGCTTAAAACAAAAGCTCAAACTTCTCAGTACAGAAGGTTGCAATATACCAAATTACACTGATATTTACATGGAATTGTTTGCAGTAAGTAAAAATTAAAAATGTTAATAAGAAATTTAGACCTCATTCTATGTGGGTTTCTAAACCTGGCTACAGTAATTATACACATATACGTAAAATTCAAGATACATACTCTTCAGAGAGCTCTTTTTTAAAGTTCGTAAAAGCCTAAATTTCACTCTATAAATGCCAACCAATAAAATTATTTCACCTTAGTTTTAATATGATTAGGTAAATTGCCCAGGCAATACTTTTCTCTGGGTTCCACCTAATCCAGCTGAATCTGTTTTAAATAGCTATAATTGGTGATTTTCTAGATCAAGGGTTTCACTCAGATCAATCACAGTTACTTGTGTATATTGATTATTAACCATGCCTATGAAAATATAATTTGTTACTTCAGGGGTGATAGTAGAAGGAACAAGTTAACTCCAAACTGAAAGGAGATCAATGTGTTGCATGTAGATAAAAAGAAGCATGTTACCTGAGAGAGCATCAATTTTTCATGGACTGTGGACAAAATACAAAAGAAAAAGGAATTCTGCAGGTCACACACTTAATTACTGAGGTCTTGTATTATTTTCTTCCAGCATATGAGTGAACTAAGTTCATTTTTTTCAGTCACAGAGAAGGAGGAAATTTTCTAAGTTTTGCTGGTGATGCCATGATGACTTTTTGCTTTTATTTTTAATATAATCTTTTATATAGCTTTTATGTATTCTTAGTGCTTTTATCCCATATAGTTATAATTCTTTAAGTTTGATAACTTCCCTTAGATGCAATATTCCATCAAGCCAAGAGACCAAACATTCTGGAAACCCCAGACACCAAGGTCCTCTCCAGAACACATTCTGTAAACAAAGACAGGCCCATCCAGGGGGAAGGTTCCTCAGATGAGGGGTCTCACCTGAGTCCCTCACTGGGGAATCTTTGATAGATATGCTAATTTGCAAGGCATATAATTTTGTACAAACTACATTGGGTGTGGCCATTTTCTTTGGTGAGATTTCGGGGTGCATTTCGATTGGCATTTCGGCGCACCTAAGGATCCTTAAATAAATACCAAGGTAAAACCCTTTCCCCTCTTAACTGTGTTCAGCTCTCTTAATTTTAAGACCAGGAAAAGGAGTCACTGGTATACAGAGGGCATATCCATTAAAAGTGAATATATGTGCAGTGATATCACAATCATACTCAGTGGTTTAGAAACAGAGACTAGTGTATCATGTTATAATATGTACTCCTAGACAGACATGCAAAACCAGCCAGGGATGAACAGCTTATGCACACAGACATCCCAGTTGTGTCCAGGCCACCAGGAGAATCTCACTTCTTCCTGTTTCCTCAGACATATGATGTCAGAAGTAAAGTATTCATATTTTAAAAGTACAACTAATTAAAAAAGTGTAACATATTGGAATAATAATCACAAACATGCTTCCTTGCAAGCACGTATTTCAGACTATTTCTTCCCCTACTCTGAGCTTAACACCAAGGTGTATTGGCAGATCACGGCAGATTAGTTTTTTTGCTGTAAATGTGCAACAGAAGGATTAAGTCCACGTGTCAGCAGCACTTTCTGCAGTTTAAGGAAGAAAGAGATGTTCTACAAGGGAAATGGATGTGAAGGACAAAGTACATGCAGTGCAGAGCTGCTCTGCTGAAGTGCAGAGCAACCCAGGGGCAGGGGAAATGAGTTTGCCAAGTGGAGGAGCTGCAGATGTCCTAGAGCCACAGTGGAGGACCCTCAGTCTCTGCAGACAGGTCCATGCTGCCAGCTGGTGCTGGGCAGTCACAGGGAAAGCCCACTGCTTGCCCTGTAGTGAAGGGGAGAGAATGAAGGAGTGATCTCACGTACTCAGAGAGTGATCTGATGTAAACATACCAAAGCCAAATTCCATAGTGTTTTGGGACTATGACATTTGGCTGTCTTAGTTGTTCTTTCTGGTACAAAACTGGTGGCAAACTCCCACATGTTAGGCTGTGTTACTAGACCAGGAGATGGTAATTCTTCCTTCTTGTGTGACACTATTAAAGGTACTAGTCTACAAGGACTTAGCTCACCCCTGATAATCATAGTTCCCTGATGACCTACCTAGTGGGACCTGTAGGAAGTTACTCAAGTCTAAAGTAACAACATTTTTATGTGGTGCTCTAATCTTGAGGAAAACAATGCAGGTATTATAATCAGTGAAGAAGTCATGAACTGAGAGTCTAAATTCTTAGCATGTTTTTAATTACTTTTCTATCTGATCCTATGACATTTCCGTAGTATTTCTTTCACATTGTGCTGTTGCAAAATATATGGAATACAATGGAAAAAGATTTATCTTCTTATTTTTGCATGAGTATTCAATTATTTTTCCCCTCCAAACAGAAAAGGGGAAGGGAAGGGAAAATTTTCCAGAGTGAATTTAGAAATATCGACTGTTGTCTGAACCTAAGGTACAAGATAAAAAAAGAAAATCTTTTATTGATTCCGTATTATTATTTTCTTCTGTGATTCTGTAACCCCACTTGTGGTATTTTACTTAATTTTGAAATTTGGCAGTGATAAGTGAAATTATATGTGCTATTAAAATCAGGATAAATTGCATCATTTTCAGTCATATAGCGTGAAGGATTTCCACTCTACAAGCTGATGTAATCCAGCCTGTACCTCTTCTCAGATTTGATTTGACAATAGCAAAATAAATATAGACCAAAAATAAATACAAGTTTTCTATTTTATTAGTGAAGACAATCACGTAGACACAGAGTTTCCAGATTATTCGCTACCACTTCAAATAAACAATCTTCCACAGTGTTACTTCCCTAAAATATTTTTGGATGGATGTAACAAGTCAACTACATTTATCCACTGATAAAAAAACATGAGAAGTTGAAAACTCTAATACTACTGTGACTCAGAGAACTTCTAGCTAAAAGTAAACAAGCTAACTCTAATCTTAATCTTTTATTTGTTTTTAAAAATTGAAGAAAGTCATAAAAGCAACTCACAAAGAGGAATCTGGCATCTGGGCAAAGCGAAGCAGTGAGATCCTCATCAGAAAAGAAAGAAGTGTTGATATTAGCCAGCTAAACTGGATTCATGCTGATTTATGTTTCTGCTGCTGTTGTTTCCCCTTTGCTTCCAAACATTAGACAAATGCTAGTTTTCTGTTTTGTTTCAAGCAAGATGATTAAATGTAGACACTAGCTAGCTTACTAAAGGAAAGATTATCTCAGACAATTAGCACCCTTATTATATGGTTCAGATTTTAAATCAAAATTAGAAATAAGACTGTCACGCTATTGTGTATGAACCACAGGGCAATTTTTACATGTGCAAACACTGATTAGCATTTCACTTCAATTTGTTAATTTAATTAGGTTTTTTCAGATATTTTAAATATTGTTTGAGCAGAAGTTCTGTATTTAAAGCTTTCATGTGAAGGTCATATGGGCAAATCATGTTTTGCCAGGTGGACTGTCTACAGTGCTCAGAGTCTTGATAAAAAACAGCTGCAATGGCCTGATACTGGTTGAGACTCAAAAATCAGACTGTGCAAACAAATATACCTTGGCCCTAGATACTTGCCACATCTGCCAACAATTAGTTATATACCAGGAGTAGAAAGGAGCACAGAATAAACAAGATCTGATTTCAGAATAAGCAAATAAACAAGGAGCTCTGCATCATTATTCATCTAGTGGATGTGGAATAACATAAGTTGCAGGCTTAGGTTCACAGCTGTCAATCCTTGAGGTTTAGCTAAAAGTATTAGGTAACAGAATGTCTGATTGACAAATACTTTGCAGATGCTCTGGAGCACATTATCTCACCTGCTTGCTGACTCCAGAGTGCCACCCAAGCACTCAGCCAGGGTGCTCCTGGGAGACAGATGCTAGGGGCCAACTGGCTGTGGGAGGAAAAAGAGCCACTTCTAAAGAGCTTCTTATGATGATAGTTAGGGATTCTACAAATGGAGGTGACATTATGCCAGTAGTGTTGCAAGACATCTGTCTGTTCAGAATTAGATGAGAATCTAAACCAAATGCATACTAGTATTTTGAAGCCCGAAGGTGTTTTTTAAACCAAGTGTTTTATGAGGATTGAAGGAGGGAGGGAAGCTGAAATTCAGTGAAAATACTGAAGTTTCCTGGCTTGCAAAGTTAAGTTGCTGTGTAAAGAAACCATGAATCCTGACTCTCATCTTACAGGAAAAATATTCCAAGTTTTGAAGATATTCCAAAATATTTTGATCAGTTGCTTGAGAGGATGAAAATGAAAAAATGTTGAGTTTATGTAACGAAGAAGCATGTAACAACAATAAAATTGACAAATAATAGGCTATGTTTACTATTTAGACAAAGCAAGGCTTTCTGGTACAGTGTTTCACTTAAAAAATTGTGCTCAATTAAAATCGAAGTAGGAAAGGAATTTTATTACCTGCATGTAACATGGGATATGATATAATGACCTTCATTCAAACTCCAAATCATTAAATCTCTCTAACTGGTGACCAGGGAGGACTTCAGATTCAGGTCCAACAGCAGCAAAATATGAATAAGAGCTATAGTTTAATTGAATCAGTGATTCTAAACCTTAATACACAAATGGCATGAGAAAATCAGGGATATGAATAAATAAGTTGTCACTCTAATGTATTGCATTTTATTTGGAATAATTTTTAAGCTCAGCTGTGCTGGAGAAAACACAGTAAGACTCTGTACCCTGTCAGGTCTCTCTGATACCCCAAATTTATTCTCTCTAGTGAATCATCTGATGGTTGGCAACAAGCAGTAACCTGCTAACAAAAAAGAGTGAGCTACTGCTCCCTTGCACAATGCAACTCCTGTAGTAGACCAGGATCGGAGTTCAGTTATGCCAGAGCAAATTCTTCTGATGCCTGATCTGAATGGCATATGAAAAAAGGCATTTTTGTGTCTATGGAATGGAAATTATTGAGCATGTTTTTCTCATTCCTAGATTGACAATGGTCATATAATGGTCACACATTCCACTGAAATCAGCTTCAAGATTTCAGCTGATTCTGGCCTGTTTTCAGTCAGGCTTGCAGACAGCAAACAGGCAGACGTACATAACCGTATAAGTTATTTTTCCTAGGTTTTGGGGAAATCAATTTTTGTTCAAAGTGTCTATGAATTAGGACATAGGCCTTAAAGGGCCCTCAAAAATTATTTTCTGTCCCCTTGTACAGTGTCAGAGTCACCACAGAAGTTCGTTATGATCCATTTAGGTTTGGTGGGATAACCAGGCTTAAGAGTTGCAGTCATTTTGCTTTCTCATGCATTAGAAAGGAGAACATGTCCTGGACAATAATACTGCAGTCATGTCCAAAAGGAAAACTAAGAGCTTTCCTCAGAAACACAAATTTCAGAGAGGAGAATGAGATACCTTTCCTCCACAACCTCAGAGAGCTGTATTCAAATTTCAGAGCTCACAAGAAGATGAAATAGAATAAAACCTGAATTCTAATCATACCTTACACTGCCTTAAAAACTCGCATATATACAATGGAATATTTTGTCTGAGTTAATTAAAAACCACTCTTTTCATCTTATTAACTATACTTAACCAAACCAGTTGAAAGTTGCTTAAAAATCTGAAATAGGAAAGGAACTCATTAAAAAATGAATTAGCATTTCACTGATTTGAGTTTAATATGATTGCATTTATAGAGTACAGAAAAATTACCACTTTATTAGAAGTCATTTGTATACTTAACTGCTGTATGAATTCACCTTTGATGTAGTAGAATATTATTTGTATTAACTGTTAAGTATTATAAGGCAATTAGTCTTGCTCTGTTCTGCTTCTAAATAGTGAGTTATTAGATGAACCTGATATGATGCAAGTCTTATGATTTGCGGCCCAAAAATCTCCATTAATCCATTCGGATATGTCTCTGCAGTGGCTTGTCCTTATTCCAGAGAAATGATTACTTTAGGAAAAGTCTGACAAACCTGGTGCTGATCTGACAGGACCCTAAAGCCTAGTTTTTCTCTCTGACCAGTCCAAGAATCTGGAGAATGTCTGCAAGAAAGCTGGCATTATGTTTCTTCTGGGAGGAACGCTGTGGCTGAGTAACTGTGTGCACATAAGCTATCCCAACACCTAGATGCTTCAGGGAAGTTCTTTTCTTAATTTAGTGTCCTAAAATAAAATTAAAGTAGGAAAACAAGAATATAAATATATTTTTCATATATCTAGAGGATATGTGATCAGCTTTGCGTTCTAGTCCTTCCTGATTCTTGAAAATTTACAAAAATATTTCAAAACCACATTTCAAAGTCAACTCCTGTTCAGGACTTCAAGTGGTGTCAAAGCAAAGTGCACAAGACTGATGTAAATGTGCCTTTTAAAATGAAGCCAGAATTCTCCCTTGAGTCCTACCATATTTCATTTCAAGGCCACAGCATCTTTGTTTACATTCAAAGTGAAGGAAGGAAGGAAGGAAGGAAGGAAGGAAGGAATAGAAAAGGAGTATGAAAAGAGGGAGGGAGAGTGAAGACGAAGAGGGAAGGATGAAAAGAAAAAGAACATTCCACAATACTTTTACTCTTTGAACTGCTCGGGAAAGGTTGAACAGGTGCAGCTGATTCTCTTCTGGCATTGTCTGTCTAAAAATTCATATTATTTTCAGTGACCAAGTGCTCATTCAGAGATGTTGTGTTCTTTTCTCTTTGAACAGTACTGCAGTCTCTTAAAAGGATATTCCCCTCGTGTCCATGATTAAGGACTTTGGAAGGTGCTCTACAGTGACTGTTGATTTTAAGTGAAGTTTGTACAGAAGAGCATGCTTCCTAAATAATCTTCCAAATGTCTGTTTTATTCTTAATTTACAAGGGACTGAAACACTAGAAGGTGATCTCCATGTTAATTCACTTTTTGTTTCCCTTAGAATTTAATCTAAATGTTGCCAGGTTTCATTTGCACCGTATTAATTTTACCATATGCCTACTTTATAAGGAAAAGTGATAGGTAATCATAACTTATTCCCACAAGTCATTCAAAAATTTGAATTTTTAAAAGCTTTCAATCCTTAGCAATGTTTAGTCAGTTTCAGAAAGACAATTTACGAGGGAAAATCCCAAACTGTTACTTTTAATCTGAGCCAACAGCTTTTTTAATATCTAAGACCTATATTTTAAAAACGTAGAATATCATGATCAGTTGCAACTGCCATCATATTCTGCATTTCAACAAAATTTAGTGTTGTTTTAAACAGTTTTTTTGTCCTAGTCCTGCAAGAAAAAAAGAAATCATTAGGAATATTATCTAACTAGACAACAAGTCTATTGGTCTATCTACATGCGTATGGCTCACATGTCTCCAAGTATCCGTTTTAGCTTTTTAAAAGGAGATAAAATTCCCAAAGCTCTGTTACCCTGTTCTTAGTCTTGAAGCAGTTGATAAGTTTGTGTATGTCTGTGTACATTGCCCAGTTATGGATGCATACTTGTGTAAAATAATGGGTTCAGTAAGGACAGCTGAATTGAAAATGTGCGCACACTTCATTTTTAAAACCCCCTTTTGTTTACATGATTGTTGCGAATGAATTTATGGATCTTTCATGATCCTTAAGACCTCGGTTTCCAGGGCTTACAAACCTTTGCTTGTAGAATGAGACGTTTATTTCTGAAGGGGAAAGCAGAATCTCTCACCTAACTTGCAAGATTCCTGGAGCAGACTGTAAGTATCAAGATGGACTTTTATCTTTGAATTTTGTCTTAAGATGGAGAGCGCCAGCATGCAAAGTAGATCACCCGTTGTGTTCACAGGGAACTGTGTTGTCTAAAAGGTGGCCTGCTGCCTTCTGCCACAAGAGACCCTTGATGGAGGGAAGCTGTCATTTTTTCTCTGGCTCTTATGGAATCTCAAAGCCTGTGGAGTTACTTGCTCTCCATTTTATGGCAAGTTCAGAGATGAGGTTTAACATGAGGCACAAATTTCTGATAATAATAAATGGGATGCCTATGTATATATAGATGTTCAATAGCCATCAGTGGTGTGTATTCTGAGGATGAAGATTAATTTAGTCAAAGGCACATTCCCTCTGTAGTGAGATATGCTGCAGAAACAGCAAATGCTCGTGTCTTTATACGAGCTTCTCTCTTGGCACACTATCAAGCACAATGAGAAGAAAAAATCCTTGTGGAAAGAATTAAAAACTTGCATCCCTCCCTCCAGCCTCTCTTCACTGCCCAAACCATTTTTTACTATTTAAATATGGAAAAGCAAAACTCTGAATATATTATAAAAGAAGGTGTTGAAAGAAGATTAATAAAGTGTGTGCCATCTTTTGCATTCATGGCTTCTGTTACAGAGGGATCTGCAAAGACTGTAGTGCACACTTCTCTCATCTTTTCCCTAGACAAGAAATAGTAAGGAAGGCATAGATTAGAACCAAACATGTTTTGATTCTTGTCACTCACATACAAATGTATGTTGATGATGTAGCACTGCTTAGAGTGAATCTGTTACAGAGTTAACTTCCTGTTTATTACTGGTTTAATAATAATAGATGTGTGTTAAACAGAAACAAGTCAAGGTGATGGTTTTAGAGCATCATTCAAATTCATCAGACTGAGTCCATCTTCCAGTACAATTTTTGCTTTTTACTAAAACTTTTCTTTTTCAGATGACTTCTGTGAGAATGCTTATAGTGTTGCAGCAGTATACTCCTGTATGATATTCAGAACTCCTAAACAGGGAAATTATAGTACCTGTCAAATTGATGTTCAAACACCACTGTGCTTCTGTGGGATAGTTTTCATTTACTTTGTTAATTTTTGTTTTCAAAGGGAAAGACATGTTTGTATCCAGTTGAGCTAAAGATATTTATTATCTCAGTATGTTAAGTAAAACAGCCATAGTGTATAAAGACGGATTATGGGCTGAATATTTTGCAATCAATTTACAGTCTCAGAATGAAACTTTTTTCTCTTTTCAATTCTTTGTAAAGCCATGTGTAATAACCTTGTTTTCTGAAAGCATATGCCAACAATTGCTAATGTGATAATGTATTATTAACGTAACTAAGCTCAAAACCAGGCACAAGTTTAATTCTTTCTTCCGTTGTGGGCTGCTTTGTCTAGAACATGGATGGGGGCCGACTGCTGCATCTATGCACAACCAGCTCTCTGAAACTGCCCCCTTGTCCTTGGAAGCCTCATGGTTCTTTCATCTTAGCTGGGCTGGAGGAAAAAAATCTTTGTGGGTTGGTGCTTGGGCAGGGAATGACTGTATTTCACAAAAGTGTTTTGAAGAAACAGTAAGAGTGGATATTTTAAGTCCATGTCTTACTCTCCTGGTTCGGAATTTAATTTGCTTGTTCTGGACTTGTCAACTCCTCCATTTTGGAATTGTGATGCAGGAGGTTTGATACTGCTCTTCAATCACGTTAGCACAAGTATAGAGTCATTTGATAGACATGGAGCTTTACTTTATAGAAAGAGGCTATTTAATTCTGTTTAATTCTTTTTATTCTTCTAAACAACGTTAATAAGGCTTCATATTTGAAAATTATACAAAATTAAAAGGGGTTGCAAGTAAATGTAAGGACAGTAAAATAATATAGGGTCTGCAAAATTTGGTAAAATGAAGTAAAAATAAGTTTGCATAAGGGTGAGTCAAAGCAGAAAAATACAAAATAGCACATTATGAGATGATGAGAATACGAAGTGGAGGTATTCACTGGGAGAATAATACTTGAAAAGAGAATGGATCACAAGAACCTGTTCCAAGATATTACAACATACTGGTTGAACTTACAGTATGGTACAATGGAAAAAAAATCCAAAGAGTAGTTGTTTCAGTGATACTGATTTTGATAGCAGAAAATCCTTTTTGCCCTTTTGTACCTCCAGAATATCTTAAGACAAAGTCACTGTCTCTTTTAAGTATTTTATTTTATCCCAATTAAAACCCCAGACTTTCCACAAAAGAGCTACTTTTTAGTACTCTAGATAAGAAAAGGAATAAAACATGCCAGCTTATACTGCTTATGCTCTTTTGAGAATTTTTAACTGCTTTGTTTGCTGATGTAATAAAGGTTTTATCAAGGATTGCCTGAAGATAAAAGTGGTAGTTTACCACTTTCTAAAGTCCAAGCTGGATCAGGATTAACCAGACTGTTTTAACCTTAATATCTTGCTGTTCTGAATGTAACATGCAACACACATCTGGCCCAGCATGATTCATTTATAGTCTCCGTATAGCACCCAGCAAACCTTAGAGATGACCTTATGGTACGGATTTACCTATTTTGTTCTTTTTTATTCAATCCTAACAGGTAAAATGGTCTTGCCAACTGATTTTGTTTTGCCAGATCTGGTCTCATTTACAGCTGCAGTCAGAGGAGATTTTTCCTAACAGAAGACAAAGTTGATACTTCCCTTCAATGTGATTCATTTGGGACTGCAATGGAGTAGAAGCTGGGTAAGCAGTAAAAAATGTCAAACTGTCTCAAATACAGGAGTCTATGAAAGTAACAATCAAAATAAGGTCACTGAATTATCTGATTTTGAAAAGAATTGTATTTGCACGCACTAGGGCTTAAGGATCATAGATGTTAAGATGCAACAGGAATGAGAATGCCTGGACACCATGAGAAGGACCCAAACTTGTAGCTCTTGTGATCTTCGATTTTGGAATACGTTCCCTGAAAGTGATACTTCAAGGATTGGCATCAGAAGTTGTAACCAAATCGATTGTTTCTTTAACAAAATTCAGCTTATTTCTCCTCCTATAGGCATTACTTCTGATTATATTCTCCTGTGTCCTGTCAAGAATGCAGTTATTTGTGAGGTGTCTGTGGGTGCTGTGTACTCCAGTTTGAACACTCTCTGGGCAGTACATTTTCTAGAGTATTAAATAGTTTGAAAAAGCACTCTAAAAAAAAAAAGAAAAGGATATGAATTAAACACTCAAACCCCCACATTTTCAACCTTTTAATTCTTCATCAGTACAAGTGAAAATGTCTGTCACAGCTGTCATGACTCATGTACTCCTTTATTTTTAAAATGGTGTGTGACTTCTGACATTGTGGCACTTCTGTGCTGCTGTGTGTGGGTAGATGGAAGAGAAATTTAACTTCCTTTACTGAGTTTTATGTGTTAAGTTTTGATGAGACTTTCTTCTTTCCACCGGCATTGTGAATGCAGGGACAAATGAGAAACATCGACCAGTTTTCAGCTGTCCATAGTCCCACAACATAATGAATCACAGCTGTTCCCAATGGAGCAGCTCCTGTGTGCACAGATGTTCTTAAGAGGAGAGTAGTGGAAGAGGCTGGGACAAGTGTTTCTAATCCCACAGGCTCAGGTTTTTCTCTCACTGCTGAAAGGCAGAGAAGAATGTGCTATGTATGGAGCTCATGGGTAACTTCTCTGAATACATCATGGTTTTAAATACAAAGGTGCTTCCTGTACATGGAAGAAAACGCCTTGGAAAGCAGCAAGCTCACAGAATGAGGACTTCCTGACTGTGTTGTGGAACTTACTTGTGTACCTCAGCACAGCTATGAATGATGATGAATGATGGACTTCAGCCAATCAGACCTTCAGGAAATGAGTCAAAGGGAGTAATGAAGCATGAATGGACCAGTTGTATGAACTTTTGTAGTTACCATAGGTTAGTGGGTACACAGGAATATGCTACCCTTCAATAACTTGTTTATGTGTCTAGGAACTTCATCTTTCACTTGAACTATCTGAGTATAAAGTCTCTGACCTCCATATTATTATCTGAAACTAAGATCAGAACTGAGGTCCCAATTCCTAAAAAATGTAGAATGTTTTTGTTTTTGTTTTCTTTCCTCTTTCCTTGAACTGTAATATGAGGTATTGCTATCCTTCAGATGAGTCAATGAATAGACAGGTGATCATTTCCCTGGACCAATAAATTACATAATTTACGGCCCAGTGTGAAGCTAATTGAAAGGTCAAATCTGTTTGGTTGGTTTTTTTTAGGATAAGTTTAATTACTCTAGTGGAATGGTTCCTAATTTAAACGAGAAAAGAATGAAGCAAACAGTTTTGTCAGAGGAAATAGACTTGAATCATCTGGTCTTGTTGGTCACTTTCTCCATTCTGAGTCTTCTGCCTTCACTGACTTCTAAACTTCTGGACTTGACTCTAAGTCCTTCTTTCAACAGTCAGTATTGAGAAGAAAGATCGATCCAGACTTTCTTACCAGGTTCCCACTACTTACATGGAATTGATTTGCATTATCACATACCAGCACAGAAAAATACTCAAATTGGTAGTTATTAATGGAAGAAAGCATGAAGTTTAAAATATTATTGCTAGGCTACTTGCAGTTGACCTCCAGAGGACAGGAACAAGCAATTTAAGAAGGAGTACATGCAGTACAGTGGTTATCTTACTGAATATAAAGCTTTTTACTGCAACACATTATTCCTTTTTATTTAATTTTCAGTTTATTAAATAGCCTTAAATCCAGTGGAGGTGACCTCCTGCTGGCTAAATGGTGAAATCACTTCACTTGGACATGAAAATTCACTTTTTAGATTAGAAGAAAGAATCAATTCCATCAATACTAAAAAACATAGTTATTGATTATGTTGGTCTCAGAAAAATAATGTCTTATACTTTTTTGAGGGAAGTTATTTGATATCCATATTCTTAGAATTATCTTTAAAATTCCTGTATTAAATTATGTAATAGCATTAACATATTCAGATTAGAATAAATGACCCATGTATGAAGATTTGTGTACTGATAAACAGCAGCCTAATTAATCAGTGAAAGAAAGTCAAAGTATAATCATTATGGGAAAGCAGAGATGATAAGAAAGATGGATGGAATCTCCACTGCTGCTTCCGTTCTTGCAAAATTGGTCCTAGGTGTAAAAACAAAACCATTGTCAATGTCAGTCCCAAATTAAGTATCTGAAACAGTTTGTGAAACCTATGTGTTGGAACCTGAGTTGAATTCCTAGCTAAAATAATCAGTAAAGCCTATTAGACACTCTACCCACCCAGCAACCTCATTTGGGGAGCTGAACTGTTCTCTTGAATCCATTGACTGCAATATCAGACATCTATCAAGCTCGCACAAGATCATCTTTCTGTGAACACCATAATTCAGTGTCTTCATCGAGGCAAGGAATCCCACCCTGCTGTTAAAATTCAGAGAACAGCTCTAGTGTGACTTTTACCAGCCTTGAACATCTCAAATAATCCAGGGTGTTTCAAAGAGCAGTAGACGCCTGCATGATGGCAACTCTGCTAAGTCCTTCCAAGGAAACACCTACATTAGTGGGAGAGACAGACTTTTACAGAAAACCATTACACTCACATGAATGCAGCTTCAATTGAAAATCACAAAACACTTTTCACCTGGTTGTTTACAGATGGGTTTCAGGCTCACTCTAGGCCCAGGTGTACTTTGGGCCTTGTGTTTGCTTTACATGGTAATAGAGAGAATATAATTTCTCTGCCACTTAGTCACATTAGCATGCCAGAAAATATTGATCAGGCTTTTAAAATTCCAAAGGCTGTTAGAAGCCATTGCACTTACAGACAGAGAATATAGTACATTATCTTCTATTACTGACATTTCTGCTTATAATTCAGAGGCTACCCAACAACTCCACAAAACCAGGGCTGAAAGTTTACCGAACAACTTGTGTATGTGTCTTATTTTGTATGATGATTGGCTTCATATTATTCTGTGTGAAATCTGCCACATCATTCTAAGGGGATATGCTGAAAGTGGTTTATATCTGCAGTCTTTCTCTTTGTAGTAGTTCACAGAAAAAATCAGTGGTATACCCTTTAAGATTCCTAAAATTTTTAACCTGTGGTCCCTGGAGCTGACCTAGGTTCATCTTTGCCAGGTAGAAGAGTACAAAAATTCAGCTGGCTGGAAATTTCTACCTCATTCATGTATGAATCTTGAAAGGATCCTTCCTTCTCTAAATATACCTGGCAAGTGGCCTTGTGAAAAAGGGAAGAATCCATTCTTTTATTTCCTTCATTGAGAAAGAAAGAATTGCCTGAAGTGGTGTTAAGACTGTATGCCACTTCAACCCTCATACGGAGTCCATGGACAAAACTGAAAGCCAGCTACAACTGCTAATCCAAAAAAACCTGTACTTGAAATAGTAAAACAAAAAAAAAGGCAAACTCTATCTACCTATAGGTATAGTTACAGCAAGTCAGCCCCAAATTATATCAAGATAGGTTTGGTATAGCATCTGGAGAGATTTTAAAGGATATTAAATCAGAAACCTTTTGGAAGGATTTTTACTATTTGTGTAGGTTCTCCATAAAAATTTCATGAAAACAAAATTCCATAAAAAAAAAAAAAACCAAAAAACCAACCAACCAACGAACCCCTAAACAAAACAAAAAACTCAACCAACTAACCAACCAAAAAAAAAAAAAAAAAACCCAAAAACCAAAATACCCAAAAACCCGCAAGTTAAAAAAAAAGGAAATTGTAATTACAGATGATTAAAAAAACCCTAATTCTATTTAATAAACAAGGATTTCAGGGAAAAATTTATTTGGGATTCAGAAGAATTCATTTGGAGAAAAGAACTGGGGTTTTTTGGTTTAAAGTTTACTAGGTTCTGTGAAATTAATTTGATTTCTCTTTTTCATGCAGTAGAAAATGTAGTAAGTGCGTATTCATTCTAATTAGTATTGTTTATCATTGAGGGCTATTTTTACACAAAATGTGTTATTCAAAAAAATCCAGACCCAAATGGCAGTTTGTGACAAATAGATAACCTTCTCCAATCATCAAATGTTCATGTGCAGATGATAGCACCAAACAATAACAGACATCTACTTTTTTATGTTTTCATGATATTTTGTGCACCAAGCATATGGTATATGGATTAGTTTTGCCACTAATAACCTCGAAAAGGTGTTCAGGTGCTCCCTCTTAGTGTATACTTATTTACTGATTTCAAAATTTGACAAAAATATTCAAAAATAGATCTAAATACTGAAGACATAAACCTTTCATTTAATAAATTTTTTTAATTATATGACAATATTAAAAATATGGAAAAAATTTTTGGTCATGTATCTATCAAGTAGAGCTAGCCAAGAAGGTAACAAAAGTTATCACAAAGTAAGTTTAAAAAACCCCATCCTATCACTTTCATGTATTAGCCTAAGATTTATCCTTGGAATGCATTACAGGTTCTGTTTTCTATTTATTTCCCAAATTTTAAGCACTAGAAGAATTAAAATTTTGTCTTCTCCCAAAGAATTATAGCTATCTTTTATACCATATATTTTGTACTATCAAATATTCTGTATTTTGATTGGATTGCCATTCTACTTTTGTCTGAAAGGTTATTGAGGCTGTCAACAGGAAAAGGACTAGAATTACCAACCAATCAAATTACAGAATACTTAAAAGGTCAAAGTAGTACAGCACACTAACATAATTCACAGAATATATGAGGCATTAAAACCCTAATACCTCATTCTCGTAACAAAGGTTGTAATGAGAGCAAGAAATGGCACAACATGAATTCGTTCACGTGACTGCGATTATAACAAGAACCTGAAATGCAATAAACTTAACCCATTCTTGCTGCTAAGCTAAGACTGTACTTTAGCTTTGTTTCAAGCTACCTTGAAAATTACTTGGAAGATAAACTTTAGGTAAGATACTGGGTAGTAAGTTTTGCTTATGCATCACCTCAAAGTTATTGCTAATCAGAATTTTTAATTTGTTGTATATGACATATGCAAAAAAATCTCTAAACCAAACCAGAAATTGTTACTGGATGAAGTTTTAAACTTTGTTTGTTTAGCGAGGAGTTTCTGATATCACAGGTGTGGAAATGTTACATATATTTCTATTTTGCTACTATTAAACTGAAGTTGTGTTGTCTAATCAACTATTCCAAATAATAGCGATATAGAAATGCCACTCACAAATGTAGACATGGTAGATGATTTGTAGAGTAAAATTCATGTGTTGCACAGTTTCACAGAAATGAGACTTGCTTTTATAGTAGTCTTTACTATCTATGTCATTGCAGTTATTAGAACATGTAATATCTGAACAAGTCTTTTTTCCGGATAGAACATTCAGCATTAGATCACAAAACCTTTCAAGGCAAAGGAGACTGGCAATGATAAGCAGTCCAACCCTTAAATTTCCAGCATTTTTTTGGGGGGGAGTGGGGGGGAAAGCAAAACGGTAAAAGCATTTTTATTTTACATTTATTTTACATTTATTTTCTTCAGTGATATGTGTAGCATAACCCATTCTATCCAATCCTATCTACAGAGAGGAAATAAAAACAGATTTACCCTACAGACCTTTGGTTAACTTCTTCCTAAACTAAATATAAAATGTTACCTCATCTTGCTCAGATTAAAAGGGGAGAGGGGGAACTCCCCCCTTCACCACACGTTCCCTTATTGAGAATCTCTTCTATATAAAAAGAAGAGTCTGCATATAAAAGACAATCCAGAGACATCTTTGAAGGTTCTCTTTCAAAGCGTCTCTACTTCCCTGAGCGTCTGGGGATTTCTGTTATTAATTGAAGTTAATTTTCTAGGATATCAGTTTGCCATGCACGTGGGAAAGATTGATAGCCTCTTCGATTCTCAAGAGTGTTGGAAATGACACTGTTCCATCACCGGGTGTCTTCACTTTTATCATCACAAATCAAATTATAAACATCGGGGCAACCTTGCTGGAATCTGGCTTCGGGAGATTTCCATAAGATTAATTAGGCGGCCAAAGCAAAGATGGTAAAAT
>VXBT01000181.1:462029-501648 GCA_013400235.1 Oriolus oriolus | reverse complement strand
TTTCTACAAGCAGAGACTGAACTGTAAATTTCCTTTGTTAGGGAGTCAGAATGTTAAAAGCCCTTAAGGCTGTTCAGAGTTAGTAAATTATGTAGAGCCCTTAAGGCTACTTAGAATTAATAATTATGTAGAGTTAATTTGTTAGATGTATCTCCCAGGGAATTGCTGGAAGATCTCTCTGCCAACTTTAAATCAGCATCTGATTCAAAATCTGTTTGGTAACCAGCCAATTACCAAACGGACCCCTTATGTTGTGTTTGTTCTCCTTGCTGCAAGGGATCCCGCAGAGGATTACAAACGCTACCTCTTTTGTCTTAAAACGAAAAAGGGGAATTGTGACTGCTGAAAAAGCTGTCAGCAGAGAAAGCTTCTAACTTTCCCAGCATTTTTGTCAGATCTCTCTCTCCTTTCTTTTCCCAGGCAAAACTATTAAAAACAATCCTAGGAGTTTTTGTAAACTGTGCAGCTGTGCCTTTGTTATAATTCTGCTTAGGAAATGTTTTGAAATAGGTGTTATAAGATGACCAGTGAACTTGGCAGGTGGCTAAGCCAGAGGTCCAATAGCCTTCTGCCGTTACATAAACTTCAAGCGAGTAAAGCATAAAAACCCGCTCTGTAACTTAATAAATGATTCGCATTGCTTTGTTCTTCCTGGACTCTGGACTCCGTGTCATTATTCATGGGACAATAGTGACACTTCCCAGCTCTTTATTATTTCTATAAGAAGAGAAGTGGGCCTGAGATGATGCATAACTTACAGGGTACCATCTATCATGATTTCTTAGGATTACTTTTAGGAGGTAAGAGGCTACAGAAAGTGTAAGGTAGGCCTACACTTGACACAGCTCAAAATGTGAGAAGATATGGGGCATTTGAAAAGAAATCTTTGAGGTTACTGCTGCCTGTACCATCAGTGCTGAGGCAACACTTGGATGCTTTAGTGATCATGAAAAAGGAGCATTAAAAGCCATAGTCCTGGTCTATTGAGATTCCTCTGCAGGAACTCAAGGAGAACTTGTAAGTCAGGTTAAGCAGAACTTTTTATTCAAAATCAATACCCAGACTCTTCTCTAAGTCCATATCCATACACAAATTAGGTCACAGAAATTGTTACACCTCAATTGAGGTAACACGACGAGTCCTCTGAACTCTGGTTGGCGAGAAATAGCCACCCATAATTCAGCTTCGCTTCAAAACTGACACAGGTTTGTCTTTTTGTTTTTCCCCTGGAGCTAATGAGACATATTCTTTGTAAACTGTCTGTCACTGCACTGCCCAGGGCTCATCAATGTTCAGTAAGCAAATAGACATTTGCCTAGAGACAAGGCAAGGCTGAAACAGCATTTCTGTGAAAGAAGTGTTTCTGTAGAGTCTGGAAGTTGCAGAAAGAGTCAGATGAGCTTGAAAATTGACATGGCTTTTCTGAAGTTAGCTAAGAGACACTTCGTAGTACAGACTTGAGATCTGAATTAGAGATACCTAATTATGTGCTGTTTCCAACAACTGCAAAACCATTTTTGAAAAGCTGCTCAGTGGATACCAGTTTTACTGCTCTGAGGAAAAGTGGCTGTGAGTGTTACAATGTGTACTCAACATAGCACAGACAAACATTACAATTCAAATTTTAGTAGAGATAAACCCTGAATTCCCTGTGAGAGCTGAGAGTGACCAGACTCAGTGCATTCTGCAGTGAGTGCCTGCAGAGAAGCAGCAGATGCAGCATATGCTGTAGACATGCAACAGCAAGACAGAAATACAAGTACAGGCAGACAGAGCTACAGGCTCTTGGCTCTGCTTGTTGAATGAACACAAGAACAATCCAGTGCCACACCAGAAGGGCTTCCCCTAACTGTCCTATTACCAACTCAATTTTTTTCAAAAAGCAACAGAAATTCTCTTACAAACCAAAAGAAATTAAGGGTTTGATAACTTCTTTCCAAGTTGGCAATGTTGTGCTTCATACCCTTGTGTAGAAGCTCACAACAGAAACCCAAACTATAGAAGGTAAAGCTGAAGTAATTGTGTAATAAAACTTGCAGATTTCTGTGTCCCATTCTAACTTGGCTTTCCTTTATCTCATGTAGAGTTAGGTGCTCTAAATCATACAAAAATTTCAAAGCTTTGCCGAAGTCTAATTTGTTGCCAGCAACTTGCCCACTACAGCTACCAGGAGAGCATTTGACAAACTTAAAGCTTGGGTGGTTTGAAATCATCCTGCAGTTTAATCTTAAATATTCATGGTTAAACAGCTTTAATAAAATAACTCAATCATTCCCTAACAATATTTACACCATTGTCTATACCCAGCCATAGTGCACTTGTGCAACTCCAAACCTGCATTTCCTAGAAGGTGTTGACTTCAGTTTGGATTTCTGGGTATAAAGAGTGGGAGTAGGCTTTTTTTAAAGTCACAAAATAGTCCATTTGAGAGAAAGAATTATTTTAAAAACAATTTTTTCATTAAAGCAGCCTGACTTGGAAAAATTCTTGTCACTCACATTGAAAAAAGAAAACCACAAACTTAGACAAGTAGGACTCACCTAAGGAGGGAGATAGAAGTACTACCCAGGCAATATTCAAAGAAGAACTTAAATATTTCTTGTGTGTCATTTTTCTGCAGATTTTGAGCTGCTGTGAGGTGGGTGAATGTGAGGATACAGCAAAGTCCAGCTGTTCTCCAATGCTGGGGACAGCTGGAAGCCAAGCATAACAAGGACAATAGGGCAGAACCCATGTCAGCACCGTGCTACCGGAGTGAAGCAAGCAGAGCCAGCCAGGCGTGGCAGCCAGGGACAGCCCAGAGCCCAGATCACACATGGGCATGAGGTAGGTCTAAGGAACACAAACAAGAATTAAGGCAAAAGCTGAAATAATGAGAGATTTAGAACAATTCATTGCATCTTATGAATTAGGCAGTAAGTAAGGTCTCCTGGTCAATCCCTAGGGAGAAAGGAAGAACCAGCCACCTCTTGTGATTATTGACTGTGAACTGCAGTGCAGAATCTGCAGCTTATCCCCTTACCAGGGTTCTTTCTACCTGCCTGAATGGGTCAGATTTGTCTGAGGTAAGGTAAAATATGTTTTAGGACAAAGATCCTGTTTTTCTATGTGCTTTTCAAGGCTGGTGCAGTTCTGTGATTCCCATCTTGGAAAGCAACATTAAGCAAAGAGCAAACTGCAGGCTGGTGATGTCTGCAAACTGCAGAACACAGCTTGTTCATCTGTCAGCCTGTCAGGCTCACCTGTGATTTAACTTCTGTGTTTTCTGTGTCTGTGAGACATGTTAGAGGATCTCCCATGTCAGAGGTATCTTGGAAGGAAGAAAACAGGCACAACAGCAGCTTTGTGAGTATGTTGATGAGATTTCTGCTAGTGATAAAACATATGCTTAAATTTTACTTCACTGAAAAACATTCAGTAAGGAGACCAGGTATTCCTCTTGAAAAAAAGGGTAGTGAGGAAACTTCAATTGACTTTAGTTGCTGGGTGAAGAAAGGAGGATAAAAGGTGGAGCAACTTTTGAGACAATAGCTGGGTTCGTGCTGTCCTCTACTGGTGAAGAACACACGGTGCTTGTGTAAGCGGTGCTTGAATAGTATGAGATATTCTAATAAACCTGAAAAGAAACGAAAGCTGTAATAGCTGTACAAACGAAAGCTGTAATATTGTCAGTATTAAAATTAAATACTTAACTTTTGTCTGTGTCTAAAAGCATGATTTTGTCTTCAGACTGCAGTTGCTTCAAGTAAATCCGTCAGTTTAATGTAAACATTCTGCATTACTGTGTATGCAGGAAAATGCTTCCCATTGCCTTCCCATTTTCCTTCTTCTTTTTCTTCTTTTTATTTTCTTTTTAAAAATCCAGCTACAAAACACAAGTAAAACAGGAAAAATGCAGTATATGCCTATACAAGCAAACATCCCTTTCTCTTTCAGCTTCTGTCTGAACAGACAACCTGACAGACAGCATTTATTAAAGCAGAGATGCTTGCAAAGATGTTCTAGAGAGGTTGACGATGGTTTTTCACAGGCGTGGGTTTGTGTCTGTGTGGTTCTGTCCCTCACTCTGTTCACACACCCAAGTGAACAGTGGAGCTCCAATTCCAGTGGTGTTCGCTGAGCCCGGCATGGCCACTCAGCTCAGTGCCTGCGGAGCAAGGTAACAGCAGTGCCACGTATTCATGCAGAATGACAAAGGAGTCTCCAAAAGACATTAGGAAATGTCCTGCAGAGCCTTGTTTAACTGCAAGAGTAAACAGCAGATGAGGAGAAGGGCACGGCACACAGGCAGCATTCATCACAACAGATTGCTCATTGTTTTACCTAAAGTGAGATCCAGAAAGTTTAAACATCTGCCTCCTGGAAAGCTTGGGTCACAAAGTGTCTTGTGGGTCTCTGCACAGACATGAAGAATTTATAGCTAGAGAGGCTCAAGCATGGTCTGATTCCTGAATCTGTGTAATGATTTTAATTCTTTTTTGACTTACACACTTGATACGTGGCTGGGATACAAGCTCAGTTCTTTGTTCCACTTTCCTCTGTGGCAGCCCTGTTTCTTCCCATCCTCAGGAAGGATTCACAGTGATTAAGAGCAGACTTACAGCCTCTTCTGTGGTAATCATGGGGAGTATACCAGGGCTGCTGAGAAATTCCAAGAGTTCAAAAAAGAGTTGCCCCTGCTGTGATGCAGTATAAAACTATCATCTTTTTTTCCCTACTTACCTGGAGGCTCCTGAGCTACACCAATGCCCAGAAAAAGCTGTAAACTATCACTAGAAAGTGACAATTTTGCCTCAGGGCAAAATTTTGCTCCAGAGGGAGCATGAGATGACATAACCTGCCTTCACATATCCTTGAGCTGTTTTTGCACTAAACAGTTACACCCTAAGGACAGAAATGGAACTGATGAAAAGGTCATCTTTGTTGTGTTTGCTTTCTGAGAAAAAAAAAATCCATTAGAGGTTATCAGAGAAGGAATTTTATTTTTAGAATGCTCTTGTTCCCATGAAACTCAAGAGAATTTTTATCTTTGACTTGAAGGGGAACTAAGTAGTGCCCTTGGGGAATGACTTCTTACATTACCAAAAAAAGAAATATGACTAGGAAAACCTGGGGAAAACTCCAGGCAATCGCTTTCGAAGAAATTTATATATAGAGGGAAGTGTTCATGTTAATTCCAAGACATTATTTTGTTGTGCTGTTAGTTTTATAAGGTACTGGTTTAGAGCTTCTTCCAAAACCTATTAAAATTAACGGGGATCACATTTCTTAATCAGCACTAGGTTAGGAGAGTGAGAATTTTACAGAGAAAAAGAGAGGATATGATTTCATGAATTTATTTGAATTTTTTTGCGATAAGTGAAAATATCTTCCAACACATGCAAATATAAGTAAAGATAAAAATTCCATCTGACAAACCTCTATGGAGCTTAGATCTGGTAAAGCATTTGCACATTTACTGGAGACAGTGTATTTGTCCTTGCACAGCATTCCTGATATTGAAAAAACCTTCACAAATTTCTCCTTCTGCTATTAAGCCACAAAAATCAAGTTGTCTATTAGCCCAGGCTTGTAAAAGCATTGACAAACTACACTAAAACTAAAACTCATTGCTTCAAACAAAAACACAGTTAAAACTAACAGTAGTACCTTTCAAAATGGTTTTCAAGCAACAGCTGAGAAAAAGGAACATATCACTGGAAGATAATTTTCCTCTATTGTAATTTTTGCTGCCCTGTAAGCCTAATTTCACATGTTTTCCATCTAGCAGTGGAGAGATGATCAGTCTGCAGGTGATGAGTTCTGTGGTGGAGAGAAGTGACTGGTTACAGTTAAGGTTACAATTATGGCTGATGCTCTGGAGGGGCAGGGATGAGCTGTATGGCTGCAGCTGGGAATAGGGCTTAGGAAAGGAAGAGCTGGAGAAATAAATTTACTGCAGGATGCTGTCAGTGTGGTGTGTCTAGGATGAGGGCTGATGGTGGCAAGGATTTATAGCTTCTGGCTAGTTGGGATAGGAAGAGTAGGCCAGCAGTTTCAGGACTAGTTCTCTTAGCAATGAATAATGTGTAATTCTTCCTCTGACAGAAAACAGTCTGGGCTTAGAGTGGGCTAAGCATGTTAGAGGATTCACTGTCAGGAATGCTCTTAGGTGACTTAGGATCTCAAGTCCAGTAAAAGATGGTTAAGGTCTTGGCTTTACATTAGTTCCTTTAGAAGCTAAGGAAAAAGAGCAAACTTTGGTATCAGAGAAGCCGCTCATTGTGGTATGAACTCAGTGGAACTTATTGGTATTGTATTTTAAAAAATATCCTGATCTTGAATGTTATGGTCCAGGAAAGGGGCAAGAGTGAGTTAACAGGTGGACCTACAAAGTTCTGTGGGAATCATGTGTGAGCTATTATGTGTAGTGAGCTGTATGGTTCTCTCCAAACTTAATTTTAGGGTGTCTGAGTTGGTCGGGTTTTATTTTGGTTATTGGTTAACATTATGTTTAAGGTAAAGAAAGCTGAATGTAGATAATTTTCTGACAGGACCCTGACAGGTTGTGGCTGATCCTTCCTGTGAGAGCTGAATGGGAGGAAATGTTGAGCAGGTTTTGGATACGGTAACCAATAGGACTGGATTTGAAACTAGGGATCTGTGAAGCAAAATTCAAATATTAGTGTGGTTTCATATTAGTGTGATTTCTTGCAGGGCATTGAGGCCTAGAAAAAGGAGATTATCTTTCTGGACTTGAAATTTAGACAATATTAAAACTGCAGTTCAGGAAAGCAGGGGCTGCAGAAGTCGTCTTATTATTGGAGTCCTTCAGTTCCCCAGGGCAGGATGAAAGCTGTGGTTAGGAAAGGTGTGTGCTTTCTGCGTGGGCAAGGAAGGCTTCTCCTGAGAGGGGAGCAATGGTTGGTGCTGTGCTTTACATAAAGTCTGAGAAGCCTGTTCTGTGCCTGGGATCTGTGAGATCAATAATTCTCGTCTCACTGTTGATCTAAGTCGTGAAAAGCCGGTATGTAATCTGTGAAAGAAGCTGGGGCGTGGATAAGACTCTGGACAAGATTTTAATTTGGGATTTGCTTTAGGTCTTTATTAGTTGCTCCATGTTCAACATGAGTTTTGATAAAGCTGAGATAAAGTTTGACATCAAGAAAGGTTAATTACTATTCATTTCAGTATGGCTGGAAAGGAGGATCTGGAGAGATGTGTTGTTGCCAGTTCTGTTGGTATAGGATAGGGATTGGACTTGGGGATGGACATTGGATTTATGCCTTCTGGTTGTTTTTGGAGAGAAGCAGGTGTTAACAGGGGTCTGATGAAGGCTAAGATGATTCCCTTATGGATTATTTTGAAACTGGATAGAATTATTTGCTGTGAAGAAAAGAAAGCAAGCAAGAAAGCACAGTTTTGAGCTGTTTGTGAAGCTGGTAAATAGCACTGCAATTGTTTCATCCCATTCATGCATTTCATTTGAATATTTAAAGATATTATGTTCTTTCCTTTTTATTTTATTTGAAATTTATATATATGTTAAAATGTGAAAAAAAGTTTTTAAACTAGACACTATGTTAAAAACTGATAGCTGGGACAAAACAAATGCTTTTGTTAATGCTCATTTCTTTAAATTCCTGTATCAAGTTTTTCAAAACAGATTTTTCTCCCCAACTTTTCCATTTGGCCAAATAGACTAAAATCCTCTTTCACAGTGCTAAATTCCATAATGGCAGCCATACCAGATTTTTACTTCATGCATGGAGACAGATACAGATACAAAAACGAAAGAGAAAAATAGAAACATTGATAGTATTAGTGAAAAAGTAAACACTTCAGGTGTTTGATGTGTCACTATGGCATGGCACAGGGGAGCACAGGAAGTGTGTTAATGGGATTTTCTGCCTAAGCTTCCACTGTTCACCTCTGCTGCTTTCCTTGTTTTGCAGAAGAATGCTAAGTTTCAACATTCAGAATAGTCCTCCTTGCAAATGTCATGAATATTAAATATTCATGTATGAAATCTGTTCAGATCCAACCTTGGAATCATTTTGAGTTTGTTTGTGATCAATTAAAATACCATATAAATTTTGTATTCTGCCAGCAGAGTAGGCTGAATGCAGAGAATGAAGGACAATATCCTGTACTTCTAATTTAATTTTCCCATCAGTGTTTGTTTGAACTCTATCTGTGGGTCAGGACAGTGGATGTCTGTGCAAATATTTTCTGCTTACGCCAGCCAGGACTGCGTGCATAATTCCAGTTAAAATTTCAGCAATAGTTTATAGTCAGTTAAGATTATTTTTTCCACATAGAAAATAACACTTTCAGATTGAGAACTTATATTAATGAGATATATGTGTCACTTGCCTGTGGCAGAGCTTTGGGTTTATGCAAACTGGACCTCCCTCTGGCTCCAGATCCTGACTGGAGTTTGAGAAATCTTATAATCTTCAGAAAAATGAAATTTTATTGAACTTGGAACAGTCCCACGAGCATCAGAGATTTGCTGTGCACACAGAGAAAACAGAAGATAAGTAATTGGCAGAAGAATGTAGTGAGTCAACCTGCAGAAAGAAGGTAAACATGTGAAAGAAGACAGCAGCAGGTAGAGGACGCAGTTCCCCTTTGGGTCAGCTGGATGTATTTTTCCATCCACTTTTAAGTTTTATCTCTCATTCCAAGTATGATCAGCCTTACTTATGACTGACAGGGAGGCAGAAAGAGGTAGAAAACACACTTCCATGCTTCTCAGCTTGGAAAAACAAAGTGGGAATGTCTGCCAAAGAAATCTGGACACTTTGGATTTTATTGAGAGATCCAAACATTGTTATTTCCTCTGATTTTGTATGCAGTATCTGAAAGAGAGTGACTTGTCAGTGTTCCCATGGTCTTTGCGTACACAAGGAGGAATGAGACATTTTCAATGGCATTTATTTTAGATTGATGGAAGGAACAAAGAGCCAGGCAAGCCTTCCAAGAGAGTGTTTCCTTAATGTGACCCTGAACATAGTTTGAGAACAGTCTGGCTGCTCCCTCTGGGCACAGACACAGCTCCTGGAAAATGAAAAGGTGTCTGCTATCAGCAGTAGACAGACATGGCAAGATCATGCAGTAAAATTCAGATATTAACAGGGAAATGTCCTCAAAACAGGGAAAGCTGGAGTCAGAACTTTGGTTCAATCAATTAGAGGCCAATTGGAGAGACAGGCCGGTTTGCAAAATCTCTATATGTAGTCAGACTGCAGGCAGCTTGAACACTCAAAAGATACTCAGAAATGGGCAGTGGATTAGGTTCTTAATACAGCATCCAGTGTGCTTTTACTTTTACTACCAGTACTGTGTACAGAATAAATGTGAAATAAATTCGGATAATCCCCATTACGAAAGAGACAACAAATTCATTTCCCCCATTTTCTCATATCAAGAGCACTTTGAGTACTGATCACTTCAAACCTCAGTTGAAGCTGTTTGTAAACAATTTCGGGCCCAGTTTGCTCAGTCTGTATTTGGCATCACCTCAGTTTTTCACATAACAGTCCATACTACTTTAGGTAAATACTCCATCCAATCCCCTCCTGAAATGATATAACTCTTTTGGTTCCCTCATAAATTACATGGAAACTAACAGAAATGTAATAAATCTGTTTTAAGTCCCCACCTATTGAAACAGTAACATCCAGAGCAACCAGAAGACTTACACAGTCCTCCAGATGTAGGTTTGGTATGAAGATCATGGTAGTTTTAATTTTATCCATGACAGAGCAGAACACAAAGAAAATGTATCATGAGTAAGAGAAACCCAAAAATATTTAAACTGGTCATTGCCCAGCTTACTTCTTCTTCCATTATAGAGAAGTTTGTTCGTGGCTAAAATCCTATTTCCAAATCATGCAGATTCTTTCAGACCATTTCTACAACATCAATTTACTAGGCCTTTTGTGATAATTCCACTCGTCCCATGCTGAGGGATAGAACTGGATGCTCTTTAAGGTCCCTTCCAACACTTGACATTCTATGATTCTGTGATTCTATGTTGCTGAACTATGGAGCTTTTAGCAGTCATGATTGTTTCTAGGATGGAAACTAGAGAGTGATGGAGAGAACAGGAAAAAGGAAACAATACCACCTCAGAAGGCAAGACAGGAAATATCTGAAGTTGGTTTTGGAAGAGAAAATATAAAAAATCCCAGAAGCTAAACATTACATTTTGGCAGTATCAAAAGAAATTATCTTGACTGCAGACTCGGAGGTGTTTGGCTCTGTTTGCATTCTTAAACTTCTACATATATTTGAAGTCTAGGAATAATGAATCCTGAAAGATTGAGTTTTCAAATTGTAAGAGGGAGCCTTGAAGCTTTCCAGATTCTGAAAAAGAATTGCTCAAGACCTTACTTGCTGTACCTTTAAAATTCTTGTCCCCAAAGCTATTTAGATAGTGCTCCAAAGCTGTGACTCAGGAAATGAGCGCTCCCAGGGAGTTTTTCTCACTGAATCAATCCAGCCAAAATCCAGGGTTAGCACCAGAGCAGACTTCTATTAGAAGTGTGTTAGTGTAATGATGGATCCCTCTGGGACACACTAGGATGACATCCATGATGATAAGGGCTCTTCCCAGTCAGTTTTCCTCTGCCTCTGTTCAGTGACCCTTAGAAAAACAACATGAAAGCTGACAACTACATTCCATGAACATTACTTATGGTGCATTTTGGTGACTTCAGCTGCAAACATTTCCTCCTATTTTTCTCATTGTTGTAATCATTGCATGACCAAATAGCTGTAAATGTTCACTATCACAATTGATTTAACCTATCTGTTTTATACGAGCCAACCTATCTGCTTCTAATTTCATTTTGCTTTCAAAACAAGTTTATATAACAGGCTAAGATGGATTTTCGTAATTTCCAACAACTCCAGACAACAAATCTAGACTTCTATGGATCTCAATCAGTTGTAGATATAATGGGATAATATCTCTGAATGAACCTTTGTCATGACAGCATTGTGGCAGGCCAAACTGCATAGATGGAGGGGCTTCAGAGCAATATTTGGCAGAAAAATCCAGTATATTGGAGACTTAAAACTGTTCAATTCAGTATACTAGGACTGAAGTCCAAATGAAAAAGGGGTGCATTAATAATTTTGGAATTGGAAGGAGAGGCCTGACTTCATCTCATTTAATTTTTCAGCATTTCTTATTCTTTAGTTGCAAGCTCTGCAGAATGGCAGATATAGCTGTAAAAGGCATTTAAAAGCATTAAAATGCAGTGGAATGGCAGCACATTTTCTGAGGGGTACAATTTTTGCCAAAAGCAGGAAGAAGCCATGTCATTTTTACCAGTTGTCATCTTTCTAAAGCTTCCAAATTATCTTTGCAGCTACAAAAGTAACAGTATTTTCTTCTCATCCCCTCAGGGATTTGAAATATTAAGAGCCAGTGTAATTGTCTTTTATTTCCCTTACCCTGCCCTTTCTAGCTTTTGTACTTTCCTTGTTACTCTACATGTCTCTTAACATACTCTTTTCTGTACCATTTTCCCAGCTACTGAATACATAACTTTGTAAGAAATGCTTAAAACAATCTTCCTGGGTAAACATAATTACAGATTTAAAAGCAAAACAAAACTGTATCTCAAGAGTTCTTTATCTCTACAATCTTCGGAAGCATTTCAGGACAGTGTCCAAAATATGTAATGCAATTAAGATACTGTGTTCTGGAACTGGCATAGCTGAGACTAATCCACTTCAATGCTTTGACTCAGTGATAAATATTTCTAATGGCTGTGTTTATTGCAAACTTGGGGCTCCTTCTATCTGGACATGAATTCCTATCAGACAGTTTAAAGTACTGGATTAACCTTCAAGCAAGAAAAGCATTAACTCTTTTTGATTGTGAGGAGCTAACTTCCCCAGACACAAGTAAATACATGTCTCTTGGCTAGTTCTTACACATACTTTACATTTTACAAATGCAGAAAGAAAGACAGAGAAGGTTCACAGTCAGTAAGAAGCTGCAGTGATCACAACTCCAGAAGAGCCTTGCTCCCCATTCACACACTGCCTTTGGACTGGCTGGACTGAAGCTGTTTGCAGGTTCTTGCTTTGGTCTGAAACAAAAAGACATGAAGAGACCAACTATGGGGAGCAAGAGCTTGTAGGAAATGGCATGTTTTAATTTACTGCACCAATATTCTGCAATTAAATGTTTTGATAGTTTATGTGCCTACATAACTATCTACATTTTCAAGCGTAAATGAAATACACCAGTTGTGCCCAGAACTAGCTGACCAACTGAGATATACCATTTATTTTCCTTAAATAAACCAAGCTTATTTTCCTTATTTTTTCTTTAATTTTTTATATGGTCCTATGCCTGTAAAAAAATTAGAAGATGAATGGAAGCCTCTCCAGGGTGTTCCACTGCAATGAATGCATCTGCCAGTTGGTAATGAAAGAAGAAACAGCTTTTTGTTTTTTCACAAACCAGATGCAAAAGCATTGGATATTGAAACTGCAAATAGAATAGGGACAAATGGTAGATTTTTTAGAGGTCGTGCTTTTCTCCTTTGAGGCAAGATTTTTAATTAAATTTTGAAATTTAAACTGAACATAAAAGTCTTTGAAGAACAGACGCCAATACTGAGGCTTTCATTAAATGAATCTCATTAGAGTAAAGGAGAGATTCCCTGCAATGCAAGTCCTTGGAATAACATCTTACCACTTCAGTCTGAAGCACAGACCTGTTTACATAAGTGAGTTGATCAGAGACAGTTTCTGGCCGAACAAATGTTCAAGAAGATTAATGGCGAGCACATGTTGTATTTTGTTATCTAAAACAACACCCAAATTCTCAACTGAAATCTAGGTTATGTGATGACATAGAGTGCTGTTAGGGGTATTTCCTGGTTTTGGAGTGTTAACACTGTGTTCATTTTTGTTGCTTTTTGGAGAATGCAGTTGGGTTTTTTGTAGAAGAATTTCACTCCGTTACTAGGGAAAGGGTGAATTTTCCCTCCTGCTGTAGGACAAAGAAATGTAGGCCTGAGAGGTGCCCCAAATATGTATGTAGAGATCACATAATTGTTTTATCCACGAGGACAGCAATGAGATTACTAGGAAAAGCAGCTCCTCCCTCAATTCGAGCTATTCTGCAGTGTTAGGATGCCAGTAAAGCTTATGGCATAGCAAGAGGTTCGATAGTACCCTGGCTCACCAGAAATCACAGTAATGCGCTGCTGGTTCTGTCAGCTCCAGGCAGATAAGGATGACTCCAGTCTGCTGAACTGGTCAACAGCCTGGAGGCCTTTTTACAGCTCCCAGTGCTACTGAATAATTAAATAGCACTGATGCAGAAACAGTCCATAATGCCCAACAGATGTTCCATGTTCGTCTATGTATTAAAGAGAAACTCAAGCCATTAAATCAAGGAAGCGAAAGAGCTACAGCTGGAACTAGCCATTAATATGGAACTAGACATCAGATGGATGTCCTGGTAAACAACAAGTTGAACATGAACTAGAGATGTGCTTTTGCAGCAAAGGCAGCCAACAGCTTCTGTGGCTGCATAAGGGAAGGGCATGGCCAGCAGGTCAAAGAAGGTGATTCTTCACTCAGACTGGTGAGGCCACACCGGGAATGCCGGGCCTAGTGCTGGGCTCCTCGCTACAAGAGGGATGTGAGCATACTTCAGCCAGTCCAGGGAAGCACCACGAAAATGACAAATGGATTGGAGCACCTGACATAGTAGGAGAGGCTGAGGGCTGGGACTGTTTGACTTGGTAAGAGTAGGATTAGAGGGAATTCTTAATAACATGGATGAATACCTGGTATAGTGGGTGTAAAGAAAATAGAGCCAGACTCTTCTCAGTGGTATCCAGTGGAACGGCAAGAGGCAATGAGTACAAACTGAAATACAAGAAATTTCATTTAAACATCAGAAACCTTTTTTTTTTTTTAAACTGAAGGATGATTCAGGATCGTCACAGTTTGCCCAGAGAGGTTGTGAGTCTCTGTCCTTATTCAAACCCAGTTGAGTATGGTCCTGAGCAACCTGTTGTAGTTGAGCCTGCTTTGACCAAGGGGTTTAGACTAAACAATCTCTAGAGGGTCCTCCTCACCCTAACCATTGTGTGATTCTGCAGTTGCAGGCTTAGCCATGCAAGTGAGTGTGATACACTGGGGATTCACTGTCCACATCACAGCTGCACTCAGTACAGATACTAGCTTAAAAATCACATCCTGGCTGAGCATTCAAACTCCCATGTCAGTGAATATCACCTAGAAATCTACTTCTCAGTGTGTCTCTGGCAGCTGCTTTCTACCTTACAGTTCTTGTGTCCTGGCTGTCAGTAGGAGAATCATGAAAATGCAAGAGCAAGAGATAGAAGAGGTTCTGGTGTATGTACCCACATAACATGGTCTGCAGCAGACTGTCCTGCCTGGCATGAGACTGATCAAACACATTGTTGTTGCTGGCCCTACGGACCAAAGTCACATTTTTAATTTGGCACTTCAAAAACTCTGCCTGCACTGGTTCTGTCCATGACTGCATTACCTATTTCAGGTTATAGAGCTGCCAGCATTAGTACTGTCTTTCTATTACGTGTGGTTTCTCTTCAGCAAAGACTGAAGAAATACTAGCCCTTGGCCCATACCAGGGACTTCAAACAACCTTGTCATGCACCAGTCGGTGGCCATCTTCCTCTTATAGAGGGAAAACCAAAGTCCATATATAATCTATTGTTGTAGTGCCTATTCCCTGCCCCAGCTAGCAGGCGCTGACTTCGGGCACCGGACACCCTCTGCCTTCTCTGGGGAGGGGGTCAGAGGCAGCTCACAGCTGGATGGCACCGAGGAGATAAAGGAGTGAGAGGGGACTTCGACTTGGAATTCAAAGGTTTATTGAGGGGATGAACTCCAGAGGCCGAAAGACCTCACAAAATGGAGGCACGAGACTTTTATAGGGAGGGTACAGGGGTCGGAGGGACACTGGGAACAGACCAATGGGAAAGGTACGGGGAGGGACAAGGGTACAGGAGACCAATAAGGTACTGAACAACTTGGAAGCTTCTAAAACAGGACCATGCAAGGAAATTCAAAAGGATTACATCAGGTAGGATGGGAACAAGGAGCTTACAGCTTAACACAAGGCTCTACTAGGAACTAAAAGCAGGTCACCACAATCTGTGGCCTCCAACTCATGACTACAAGTGTTTCTAGGAGTGACAGCTGAATGTCACCCCTACAGGTTACAGCTCTGTGCAAAAAAAGCAAACAGTGGGATTTGGGATGACAAAGGTAAGGCCTGCTTTTGTCAGAGCAGCATGGGAAACGTAGGGTACAGTGGAAAAAGAACCCAGGACTTCCAGTTGCTGGATCTGATCTCCACTTGATGTTTTCTCCAACAATGTGTCCATTCCTTGCCAACTAAATGATTCATTTTGATACTGGATAGTCATATTTTGTGGGTAGCCACTAGTCAGTTTGAATTATTCACTTCTACAAAATACTTCCTCTAGAAGGCACTGTAAACAGAATTAATTTTTAAATAGTTTGAGTTGTTTGAAAGCCATGAGCAATGGTTATTAATATTGGCACAGGAACAGGTCACATGCTGATGATTCAAGGGATAGAAACTGGAACATTTTGGACAGAACTGATGTTTTTACATTCGCTTGCCTTATATCCAGACACTCTGGTGGTATAAGTGTTAATTATACCCAAGACAGCAAACTGGGGAAGTTACAGGTACTAACATGTGGTAAAATAAATCTTCAGATGAAGCAAATCTTGTATATTCAAGTAATTTAGTTTCCATTTCTCCGTTACAGCATGCAATTTTGTCATGCATCTCTTCTGCAAGACAGAGGAGAAGGAAGGAGTTTGTCTCATTGAAGGCAATGGAAAGTATGCTTGATACAGCATGCACAAATATGGACATGAAGCTGTGAGGCTGCACTGCTAACAGCCCTTACAGATGCAAACAAGCATGCACCCAGATTCCCGAACAACCTACAGTGATGTTTTCACTTGAAATTTTTTGCACTGAAGCTCATTCTTGCGATAAAAAATGGGCGCTCCCCAGCCAGTTGGCTCAATGAGCCAAGAAACCTCGCCACTTGGTGATTGCAGCCGAGTTACCGCGAGCACAACTGTACATTGTTCTGCTTCCCTAAAAAAATAAATTAAAAAAAATCTCCAAGGCTTGCCACTGTTTGAAAAGAACCTATAATTTTTTTGCACATGTCTAGACTGGTTTACTGCTTTTAAGTGTGACTTATTGTCATGGTATCACAGCCAGTATGTGCTTTTTGACTGCTGCTGACCAAGGCAGACTCTGAGTAGCCTTCAAAAGCAAAACAATTTGCCAGTAACTGAGTCAGTTTAAACAGCCTGCCAGGAATTTGCAACATACCATACAATACATTTTTGAGTCACCATCTGAAAACAGCCTTGATGAATAAGTACTTGACAAGAAAATGAGCCTGAAATTCCCAGCTGGTCTTATGCCAGGATTCTGCCATGCTCCCTTCCTCTCCAAAGTCAAGGCACTTGAACTGATCTCGGTATAAATGGCTACTCAAAATGTCGTGTTCAATAAGGAACATGACCTGGGGCTACACAGGGGCTTTGACAATGCCATCTTCTGTGGAGAAACATGGGAGTCTGATGCAACAAGATAAACACACGCATTGCAGGGGACTGTGAAAGAAATGAGGAGCTGCTTGGCTGTCCAAAGCCGTGAGGGTAATGTCCATCTCTCTCACATTGCAGTCTGACCAAGAACAACGTGCCTTTGGAATAAACGTGCGAGTCCTGAGGGAGATAGAAGTTATTGGTGTTTAATTCACCACTAGGTGTCACGACTTCTTCATTTTTAAACAGACTGCTGAATTTTTGTATGCCTAGAGGAAAGAAAAAAGCTCAAGGTGAAGGCAGTGTCTAGCCAAATACCTAGGCCAGCTCCAATCTAATTTTTTTTAGTAAAGTCAGGTTGGTAGATAGCACATTCAAAAGAAATAAAAATTGAGAAATCATTTCCATCCCTTTTGCAGATTACTGCTATCCCAGACCATACGGAAACACTAAGAATGTCATGAGTGCAGGTGGCAGAAAAGTTCAGCATGCTTAGTACACCACAGTACTCTTCTTATATTTTTGCATTACCCTGCCAGAAATCAGCCCCAGATGCAGTAGAACTACAGGTATATGAAAGTGAAAAAGGTTTTCCCCACGCTTATGACACAATTCTTCTTTCCAGTGTGTCTCAGAACAGTTGATTTTGTTGAAAGTCCATCCCTGTTTTTACTGACAAATGCTGTAATTTTTGTGGCTTTGTCGACCGACAAATACACAGACAGAAATCTATGTACATATTTTAATATACATTCACAGGAAAAACATGGGTCAGGAAGCGTTAATGCAACTACCCCTCCCATTGCCACGTACTTTTCCTATGCTGCCATGCTCTCCAGGGAGGTTTCACCACCTCCTGCTTTGCCTGCTTTTCTACTGAAAAAGCTGGTTTTATGTTATTCACTGAGCTGAGAATTTTATCTCCTTTCTTGCAAATAGACAAATTGTCTTCAGGGTAAGGCTGGAACACATTTGATTTTTAAATGTGTGGACTGGAGGCAAACCAGCAAAGGAGTGAGGAGCTCTCTCTCCCTCAAGGTTTCCACAATCCCCTTCAAGTTGGGATAAAAAACTTAACGTAAGAGTAGCAGTCTTGTCAGGAGGAGGACAAAAAATGGTTCATGAGTGCTTTCCCCCTTCTCTCTGCAAATTACATATCACATTTAATGCACAAGGGTCTGGAGTGGACATGAACCCACCAGCCCAGGAAGAGGCAGGAGACCTGATGCATCAGCCTAGATGCTTCTGGGCACTTTTAGGAGCTTGGCAACAAGAGGCGACTGAAGCAGCTGCCCAGTATGGGCAGATGTTTTTTCCTCTGACCCCTTGTAGAGTACACATACTGGATGATGTACAGCTTGTTCTCCGAGCCAAAGGAAAAATCCAAACATTGCTGGCTGCAGTCAGATTTTATTTGACCTCTTAAGTAGTTTAACATGGTACTGGCCTTCTTTCCCATTTTAGGTCTTTCTCTTCCTAAACAGCAGAAGGGATTTAATGATACAGCTTCTCAGGCACCTACCTAACGCTCTGAGCTGGATTTGTCATAATTGCGTATGAGATAAAAGGCCTTTTGTTCACTTTTTGGGACATCTAGAGAAATACAGGGAAACCCAGAAGGGAACCTCACAAGCAACTTTTCCTCTTCTAGGTGCAAAGGGTGTTTTTATTGTAATGTGCTATGAGTTTCCATCTTCTTATTCTTTAAGTTAGGAATTTGAGAATCAGTGTTTGCATGAGAATTTAAGACTCTACAGTTTCCTGCATCCTTCAAAGTAAAGTCACTGGGTGGTCTTGGCGCTGAGCTCTCATGTGGGGCCACTAAAGGTGACTTTTACAAGCATAGAACCCAAGAGATCTGATTCACATTAAAAATGTGCAATTAATCTACTGCATAAATTAAGATTGATTCATATCCCATATTCTGTGTTGAAGCAACACAGAAAGATTTCACCCCTTAGGATTCAGTGGACATTTTGGATATTTGTTTAAAAGGGACACCGTTCCACCTTTTTCTTTTCTTGTTAGAATTGTCTCTTTATTTAATATTATTCACTTAATATTCCCTTTGCTATTACATAAAGTTATATATAATTTTCTTAATATTTTTCCAGTTTATTTGCCTTGGGCATTTGACAATATCTTCTGTCTAGTCTGCTTCGCTTTTTTTTAAATTGGAAAATGTAATAGTAAAACCACAGAAAAGCAGGGGAATTCAACAGCAGGTGCTGGGACTAAGAATATTTTCCACTCATTCTCTAAATTAATGGAGTGTATTTCAAACTGCCATAGTCTTTAATTTGTAGATTTAGTTTATTAATCACCATTCTTAAGAAATACAGGGTAAACTGAATGTCATATATTATTTATTTATTTATTGCTTTTGATAGGGAATGGGAAAATAATGCCTCCATTTATTTTCTGACCCCTCATTTTCATCTCCTGAAATAAAGCCCCATGCCTCCTAGATTGAAGAACCTGCCATTTCTATAGCTGTATACTCCTCTTCCAAATCTATTCTACCTATGTCTTCTCTTGTGCAGATGGGTGGTTCCTGGTTCAGTAAATACTTGTTGACTTGCATAAGGACAAATTATTCTGCAGCATTTTTGCCCTACAGGAAATAATGCCTGTCTAGTGAGAAGATAATGGAAAAACCCTCAGGATATCCAGAAGCTTTTCTTTAGCCAAATTATGTCTGAACATCAAGTATGAGTAGAAGAAATATGTATTTTTTCAAGAATTTCACATAAACTAGATTAAGTGTTGAGGAGGAAACGCTGGAGATCTCCTAATGTTCCTACAGTAACATTATTAACACTACAAATTGGTTTGATCTGCAATACATAAATCCTACCAATGCCAGTTTACAAATTATACTCCAACTGTAGTAGAAGGCTGGGATAGGAATTACCAGAGACATCAGATGAAACTCGCAAACAGCAGTTCTAGGAGTGGATGAGTCTTGCCAAATCAGAAGCTGTTCAGAGCATATGCAGAAACACGGGTTTAGTGCTTGGGAGATCCTTTCTTGGCAAAGCTAGAGGATGTGAGTGCTTAACAGAGTCAGATTCCACACCTGGACTTGGCATCAAAACTCTATTTAAATCTCACTTCAGAGCTAAAAAAGGACATTATGCACTCAGTCTGTACTCTTTGTTTCTTTTGGAAAACAGGGAAACCGTTTTATAGTGCTCCTCTGGATTTACTGCCAGAAACCACCTTAGGAAAGGTAGGGATTGTTACCTGTGAGCAGAGAATTCACACATCAGTGGAGGAAGGGGAGCTGTCCTAGGGACTATGAAGTACTTGTACACTGTGACAAAAGGGACAATGATAAGGACCTCAGACTGACATGGATCTTACCTTATTCTCACCCAACACAACCTGAACTTGAAGAGTTCAACTTGAAGAGGAGTAGACAAACACTTAGAGGGCAAATAGTAAGGTTTCCTTGTGGCCCTAAAGAGAGACAAGTGCTGATTCTGAATGAGAATTTTGACTGCTTAGGAGCAAATTTGCTTAAAAGTAGGAGACACACAAACATAGAAAGACCATTTTATAGACAGAAGTAAAATGATGGTTCTTCGTACCATATTATTAATCCTTGAAAAGTTACACCTTAAAACAACTGACTGTAGGACATGAGAGGCTGTAGTGTTCTCATTAGACACAGAGGGACCTGAAACACTGCGACAGCAAATGACAAAGTGAGAAACATAAGAATATGGCACTGATAAACTGTGAGATGAACACCAGTCCCTGGAGACTCTGAGTAGGCAGCTGGACTGCTCTTGTCTTGCAAACTTTCTTAAGTGCTGCATGGAGATGTGTGCATCTCTTCATAAGATGGCTGCAAACTAGGAGATCACTCTGGCTTGTAAAAATTTAATTAACAGTATTCACTTACTGCTGCGTATTGGTTTTTGGCTGATGAACCAACATGTAACCCATGGATATGGTTAATTACAAAGCCTCTGAAGAAATGAAAACTCGTCAAGACTGAATTGCTAGAACACTGTACTCTGCATTCATGGTAAAGTTAGAAAATGTCTTTAGGAAGCAAAAGATTGTTGCTAAGAGCTAAAGCCATCAGAAGGAGTGTCTTTCAGGAAGCGAAAATAAACCCACTGAAGTAGTTCGGTGACCCCAGCAGCAGGCAGTCAGAGCTATGTCTTGGAGGACCCACTTAACCCTGGAACATGTCACTCCGTCAGCACAAGCATCTGTTTCAAAAATGCATGTCATCAAAGAAGCTGCTGAGATTAAATTGCAACTATTAGCCAAACACATGCTTCATAAAATATGCACTCAAAGCACAGAACTCAAACTGAAAAAAACCCCAAGTTCTCACTGTTGCTCTGTAACGTTCCTTAAATATCAGCTGGGAAAATTAGTTGCATGCAAATGTTAATGAATGAAATCCAAACTGCTATCTCCAAGCTTTTGACTGAATGCCGCTGGTGGGTCATTCACCAGTGATACTGCTCAGTTTATTGGCCTTTTCATTCCAGACTTGTGTGCCTAAAGCAGTCATTTATGACAATGGCCTGATTTTCACAGCAAGTGTTCCCATATGCTCCTGCTGGAATTGTAGTTTTCAGAGTCTCTGAAACAAGTCTGCTTTCTTGAGTGGTTAAAGATGGCTTTTAGTTGTGTAACTTTCAGGCATCCCATATCAGAGAGTTTAGGCCAAGTGGAGAAAGTTACAGCAGATCTCAGGCAGTTGCTAAGTCCTGCCAAACCCCAGGGGACAGCTTATTCATCAGATTTTATATACTGAAAATTGTGTCTTTGCTATCTGGGAGTTGCACAGTCAGTCAGAAATCTTGTCAGGCATGAACACTGCAAGCAGCAGTGAAAACAATGCAGGGGTTTTTTGTTTGGGTTTTTTTTTCAAATGGCCTGTCTCCAACCAGCTGGACTAAACATCCTAGGAAACCCTAATGTGGACTGGTCTCCCTGATGGCCACAGAAACTGCTGATACCCAAGCAGAGCATGTTTTGGGCATCACAGAGAAATAATCTGCTGAATGGTAAACTGCTGACCAATGCAAGCAGTGAGCAACTTGGTCTTGATTAACATTTTGCCAGTCAGTGTTAATTGGTCAAGCTTTAGTAATGCTTTGTTTTGAGCAATCTTTTCTTGCTTTGGTTTTATCTCTTGGCTGTGCAGAGCTCTCTTGTCGTGTTAAAAAAATGTTATTCAGGGAATTCAGGTGGTATTCACATTATTTGAGATTTCTATGGTTAGTGGCATAAATTTCAACCTGCTTGTTTTGTCCTTGACCAGGAATTTTTCTTTGCACTTTTTCTTCCTTCTTTTGTCAAGGAGGGCAAGATGTGCTATGTGATTTTTAAAAATAGTCATTTGACTGACCTCACTAGGATCAACCTGTCAAGGTAATGGAGTGCCTGATGGATATCCATTCAGGAGCAGGTAGCGAAGACAGGACTTAGTTTATTTTCAGACTTTTTTGGGGAGCATGCCTTTGCCAGGCTGTCAAAGTTTGTGCATGCTGAGCTTACTGTAGAGGGAATAACTTCTATATAGCCTGAGAGAAATGACATTTTTAAAATACCATCTCTAATTTATTGGGCTATCTAAGGCACACAAGCAGAAATGTCACTTTGGAGCTGGTGTCACAGTTCTGGGATATGAGCTCCTATTACTGCCAATTTGCCACTAATTGGATAAACACCTTAGCTATTTTTGTTCTCATGCCGTTCCATCACAGTTAGTGCAGGTGAGTACCTATCCACAGATGCTCCTGGGCTGAGCAGTCACAGCTCCAATAGGCCACCAAAATCCTGCACACAATCTCCCAACTTTATGGAACAAGAGCTGAAACATGCTTCATGTATTTGACAGGTATCATGTGTTCCGTCCCTTAAAATACCATTGTACAATTCAATATATGGGTTTGGTGCCACTGGGGGAAGCTAAAGGGAAAGGAAGTCTATCCTTTTCACAGAAACACAAGGACTTTGCGATTTCCCTCCCTTATGAAAATGAAGTCAAATAGATAGAGTGTCAGTGAAGAAGTGCAGAAGCTCTCTTGAGTCCACTGGGTGAGCACCCACTGCCAGCAATGATTCAAATCCCAAATATTTCACTATTTTCAGCAGACTGAGGTTCCTATAAGCCCCTGACAGTACTGTTATGGATAAATGCCCAGTGTTAAAATCCAGAGAACAACATTATGCAAGAAATGGGATGTATGGGAAGTACTACATGCCTTTCTTACAGTTTACCTGCACGATCTTTATGATGATTAGGCAACATTTCCCTGAGGGTCATATGAGGTAAATCATGTATCGAGCAGATTTTTTTCACCAGACATTGGCAGCAAGAATTGAATCTGACATCTTTTACTAGACATTAGTCTCTGGTTCTCTGGCTCTGGCTCACAAATGCATCGCCAAGAAGCTTTGCCATTCCTTTATAACTAGTGTTATTCAGAGTTATAATTTATTGGAGCTTCTGTGCTCTTCTTGTCTTGACTGGAATAAAATAAAATCCAGAAATGTCCATTTCTGTTTATGACCACGAAAAATACTGTCAATGTAGAGAGGTAGAGAGGACAAAATGCCTAGAAATAACAGGAGGAAGTTTTAGGAAATTAAATTTATGTGAATAGCTTACACAGGAGTCTTTTTGAAAAGGTCATTTTAAAATGAGGGGTCTCATATTCCTGAAAGGGCAGGACAAAGTGATATTAATATGAAAAATCCACTTAATAATAATGAAGCAGCTTTGCTTTTTAAATCTGTGCTTGAATGTATTCTGTGAGCAGTTAATTCCATTGATGCATTGTGTACACAGATTGAAAGATGACAGTTTATTCAAAACATGTTTCTGCAAAAACTAGTTCAACACTGATTAAAAAATTATCTCCATACCCTGCCCTTTACGTGGTCCCTCAGTGGAAATAGATCTAAAATCTAAAAAACTTGTCTTTTATCTAGTTTGCTACTAGTGTCCTACTCTCATTTTTCTTTTGGTGATGTCATTAAAAAATTTTGACATACCTTGTTAATTAATATTCCTAGCTGTAGGGACTGCTTCTGAGATCACTCTCTGGTAATCTGGTTCACGATTCTAAAGCAGTTTTCAGTACAAGTTTTGCACATTGCTGTCCATGTGATTCTGTCTACCCGTAATAAAACCTCCTCCTAGTCAATCTGGAAGTGGTAACTTTTCCAGATTGTGCAGAGGACTGACTAAAAGTATGGCACAGGCAAATGCTTTACTTATATTTGTTCCAGGCCTTTTCAAGTATCATTGGAGACAGTCACTAAAAGGCAGTTCTTTGAATCCAGGTTTGTCTGCATTTCAGTCGAAATGCCTTGATTATTACAAACTCTTTGTCTGTCTCTCCAAAAATGTTTTGAAGGCACAGTCTCCAAAAAGCAAGAAGTTGTTGCAAAAGAGGAGATGTGTATGTTGTTCTCCGCATGTTCTCCAGTGCACTGTAGCAGGAAAAAATATGGAGATTCAGAAAAAACACCAGAAAACATTTCAAAGCATCAAGTCATTTCAACCTGGAATACACGGCATGGGAAAGCAGCAGAGTTTCCATGGCGCACTTTTAGTATCAAGCTGGATTTTTTACTTCAGCCATAGCTAGAAGAAAAGCACAGTACAGTACAGTGTAGTTCATCCTGCATGTGGTAAAGGGTAGACTAAGCAGCCTTCTATAGTCCCTTTTCATTTCTATGAGTGTGCAATTGCAAAGACAAAGAATGTCTGCACATTGCAACTCAATCTTTTGATTTCAGTACCAGATTTGAAAATATTGCCACGTAACTCTGGGAAGTGGGGATCACTCAGTTTCATAGACATTTCTATGTGCATTCAGTGATTCCCTAACAAAGGGAATACATGTTGAAAAGAATTCTGTTAGCTTGGACAAAATAAGATAGACATTGATTGGACATTGTTATTATTCCAAGGATTTTGGATTAGACTACTGATGAATATTCAAACCAAATGCTATCTATGTAACTTTTAAATTACAGAATAACTTCACACATGGACAACATGGCCAGCATGCTATTGAAAGCAGTTTTTGATAGGCCTAGTCATGGAAAATTAGCAGAATATCAGTGAAGTCATATATCAAGACAAGAACTATGCTCGATAAAGGATTGCAGAGTAAGGTCTATAAATCTTCACCTAACATACTTTATATGTGAAAATATGAGGAAGAAAAAAGGAACATACTGGTCTTCACCAGTGTTGCTGGTATTTTTAGTGGGTACCATGGTTAATACATGCCTTACTTGTTCTACAGCTTCTTAGGAAGAGATTAACAGCAAGTTTGCGTCATGCCTCAACACAAATCTAGAGAAAACTTGCTGACGTTAATTGCGTGTGATGGATTAAATTTGGTGCAAAATCAAACTCTGGCTCGGTATCTGCACTAAAAATATAGCTGTAGAGGGAAAAATAGGACGTTTTTAACAACTTAACATTTATTGGACAAGAAGAGGTCTGAAGAGTGCAGAATGGAAAATGGCAAACATCTTTCACAAAAATAAGAATTGCTTCTCCTTCATAGGCCTGGATAGCTTGCATGTGTGGTACAAAAATGTGTAATGGAAACCTGGGAAACAAAGAAGCCTTTTCAGGCTGAAGATTCCAGCTGTTCGCAGACTGTGGAAGAGAAAACAGACTTTATTCAATGTCTGCAGATGTTTCCAAACTTTCATAGTTCTAAAATTTAAATTCAGTTACCTAATCAATATTAAAGATCTGAGGGAAAATATGTTGCCCATTGGATACGGTTTAGGTGGTGAGGAAAACAAAGGATTCAAACATTCTCAGGCAGAAAGATCTGGTGGCTCAGAGGCAGCAGCAGATGAAAACAATGAGTGGAGACAGCCCGTGCTGGAATGATAAACGAACATTCACTTCTCAGCTGCCCTGATGCAACCTCACCGGCTTTACTGGAGTGTGGTGTAACTCAAGTGTAGTTTACCTACTAGGCCTGATCATCTGTAATGAGGACAAATTCCAACTTCAGTGGGGCTAAGATGCAGTTCTGTCCCTACAGGATTCACAGGTGACAAAATATCATCAGCAGTGTGTTTTACAAATTTGGCAACAAATTCATATTCAGCCTGAGACTAAAACACATGGATTTTCTGGTGTCCACTCAGACAGGCATTAAGTTTGACATTTTACAGGCAGCAACTTCACATTTTCATATAGCCTCAGCAGTACCAACTTGTTTTACTGAAAAAGCACACACAGAAGGAGTGAGGCCTCCTTTCATTTGACAAGTAAAGGTATTTCTGGCTGGTGTGCACAACATCCCTTTGCCACACAACTGACTTCTTCATGCAATCTTCTGCAATGTCTGTGCTGAAAATTGTTATCACTGTCCACTCCCCAAAAATTTGGTTCTTGAAGCACTCCATTTTATGGAAACAGATCAAGGAAATACCTTTACTAAATTACTCCCAAGTGCAGATGGTGGTCCAGTAATAAAAGGGGCCTAAATACATCTCACCTCAACTCCAACACACTAGGCTGCATCATGGGACAGAGAAAATTCTTTCCTCTCTACCATCTCACATGATGACATCAGAACAGAGATAAAAAGATGGGAACTGGTGCCCTTAGCAATTTCTGAGATTTTTGGTTGCTACTATTATGGAAACTAAAGAAACTTCAGATTCATTACTTCTAAAAAGCACTGTATGAGTTAAAGCCTCTGGATAAGAGCAGTCCAGGTAAGTAGATGTTCTTTGGAAAGCCAAATTCGTATGAGAATGAATCCAGAAGTTTTAGTATAATCTAGATGAAGTGGTTAAGTAAAGCAATACAGGTTCACTTGGTCTATTGTTATATCTAGTTTAATTTAAAGGTTTTTAATTTTCTTCACGTGTAAGAAAAATGAGTTCAGTTCACCCATACCTGCATTCAGTATTCAAACTATGTTGCTGAAGACCAGAATTCATAAAATATTTGTTAGAAAATAACAGAGGGAAAAATGACAATGCAGAAGTGTGCTGCTGGGGATTCAGGGGAGATTAGATGAGGAGAGAAAGCAGAGCATGCTATTCTGTGTACATGGATAGGCAGATAATTTTATATGCCTGGCTTTTAATGATGGTGTGAAACATCTTTCTGCCACATCACTGTGTAAGAAGGGAGTGAAGTAGGATTAATTTGCTTTATGCTTTGTCCAGGATTCATTTAGAAAACTCCAGCTGCTAAGCCTGTGAGGATCAGGCTTCAGCTTGTCAAATGTGTTAAAACAAGTTCTGTATTGTAACTGGACAAACCCCAAAACTTTAATGCTTTTTGGAGAAGGAACTTTTTATTCTCTGTGTTTGTACCAAACCTAGTGTGCCCAGAAGTGGCACTTCCTTCTAATAATGAACATGGAAACATGTAACCAATCTTAACCCAAATCCTGAATTATACTACATCAGTCCAAGACCTCTTCCCACAGTCCTGTGTGCATGTATGTGTTACTCTCTAAAAGTTACACTCAAATTTTTACTTTTTTAGAGCAATAAATAAGAAAACCACTATAACAAAATCCTTGTCCTGAAGATGTCACAAATGTCTTTGTACGGCACGTGACCTTTTGACTGAATAACCTCTCTCCTGCTGCCAAAACCATCTGATGAGTAACTTTCTTTTGTTTTTAGTGGGCTCCTTATTGATGAAGGTAGCCAGGAACTGAAAATCCTGCTGTGGTTAAGACAGCAACATACTTTACTTATTGTATCTTTCCAGATCTTACAAACATGTTGATTTGTTTCTCACCTCAGATGGCCTGTCTTACATCTCATCTTCTGACAAATTCTCCAATTCCTATGCATTTTTGGGCCATTGTTTAGTATCTTTTTATAGTGTGACTAGCTCAAGACCTTCCCTTCCTCGCAAATCTAAATTTTCTTATTGCTTCACAGTCCAGGGCTGGCACAATTATTTCAAATGATCTGCTTTTCAGATGATTCCCACATCATTCCCAGACTGTGAGACAGCCTGTTTATGTGATGGAAAGTACCAGAGGGAACCTTATACTGATAGGCTAATTGTTTACATGAGTGAAAAAAACTCAAAGTAATTTGACTTTCATACTCTGCATGTTCCCATGCTTCTGTCTGATTGTATCATCCTTGGTTTCCTGTGCTGAGCATCTCTGTCATCTCCTTCACCTCTTCACTGTAGGCTATACTCCCTGTACAGGACCACCTTCCTTTCTGGAAGATCTCTTGCTTTCTAAGGAAGGAGCTAAGCAGATTGCATACTTACTATCTCAATATTCCTGTGGGCAAGACAGGACAACTATAAGGAAGTAGCAAGGTGATGACACTGAATGGAGAGTGAACTGATGCAGGCAAAAAAACAAGGGAACTGACTCATGTTAGGAAGCTAAAGGATAGGGCATTTATGCAGCTAGAAACAAGAAGTCATTATTAGCCAGCCAGCCAAAAATCATGTACCTGCCTGTGCCCCAGTTCCTTTATTGGACATCACAGGTTTCTCTGCCTCATCCTTTGTCTTCTAGACTATTAAGATCTGTGAGAGAGAGACAATTTCTTTACTGGTGAAAAGCCTGATTTCACACTGCTGTGATATTTTGCCCAGGACACTGAGTTCTGACACTACTGCTGTTTAAGCAAACTGGGAATCTCCCACTGGTGCTGACTGAAGTTTTTGTTACTGAGTGTCTGAAGAAAAAAAATTCCCAGTCTTTCTTTGTAATCTGTCATGTGCATTTCACTCTTCACTTGGTACTGTTCATTTCTTCTTTGCCTACTTCTTTCATTCTCAGAGCTAAATTCAGTTTCTCCTGCTGTTTCTTTTCTGAGACTACTAATCTGTCTCCACGTAGTCTGTCACTCATTGCTTATGGAGTCAGCAAGGAGCATCTAGAAAGTGAGGAACTGCCGAAGAGGATGAGAAAGATAAAGCTAGACAATAAAAATAGCAGGGAAACCTGTCCTGCAGTGGAGCAAAATGAGTATCAATGGAAGTTCTAAATTAAATATATTTTCCTGGGAACGTTTAGAAACAAAAATGGAATTGATAGTACATTCATTCTTTTATAAAGTATTTCAGCACATTTTGAGAAGCTCGCCCAGGAAATACTGTTGCCCCTCACTTTATATGTTTTTCTGTGTGGACTCAACCATTGGAAATCTTGCTTTGGTTTGCATGTTAGCTCTTATTTATTCAGCACTCATGTAATTTTAGACCATGCTTTATAAATTACATGAGTGCTGAAAAGGCAGAGGAAACAAAGGTGTCTTGAGACAGGGAGGAAGAACCATTTCAGCAGCTCTAGTTCAGCTTGCTTCAGCCATGCAGTGCCCTCTGCATTAATAAGCTTCTCTCTGGTAAGGGGAGAGAAAAGACAAGGAGAGAACAAACTGATTTCAGCTGAATTAGTCATGACAGCTGAATATGCACGTGGTTCAGTGACACTTTAAAGTGCATGATTCCATTATATATACAACTGGAATCATCAAAAAGGTTCAACCTCACACGGTTTCCATGAACTGGTACTGCTCAGGTGCTAAACAGCAAAATTGCACCTTGTTGACATCCACTTTCACAGGAAAATTTTAGTAAAATGGGTTTCATTGCTCAGTTTTAATGCCCCTGGGTAAGGCTAGATTATTGTCCCAAGCCTGGAACAGAAAGCAGTATGCAGCTGAAATGCTGCAGTGGCACAGCAAGGGCTATCTGGGGTTCCTCTTGCTCTTTACAAGTAATAACCACAAGCTGCCCCATTGATTCAGTAAGCACTGTGATATTTAAAAGAAAAAAAAGGACAAAACTGGTCAGTAAAACTGTCTGACGTTTTAACTCTCACAAGTAAACAGTAGGGCTACTACATTTATGCTCCAGTTTCCTCCTAGAATGAAAATAATAACAATAACAACAACAACAACAACAATAGGTTTTAATTTATGGAAGTAATTACTAAAAAAATGTTCTTTTGATTCATCCTAATTGAAGGAAGTGTGACTGTGGAATGGGACCTAACAATTAGTCTGAAGTGTGTAGGACACACAGTGCTGGGACAATACAGTGGTGTCTATGAGAGCTACAACTATACATGAGTATATATGAAGTTATGCTCATAAATCCATATTTAGACAATTAAATAAGTGGTCTGATTTCCAAATATGCTTCTGACCCAGCTTCTCCAGCTGACTTCAATAAAACTTGTGTGTGTGTGTGTGCGCGCGTGTCCAGTACTTCAAAAATGTAGCCACATATTTAGGTGCTTAAATCTAAGCATCTAAGACTTGAAAATGCTGCCAATAATAATTCTCCTGGCTTCACCATGGGGATAACACACCAAGTGGATTTTAAATACAGGTGTTTCTGCAGGAGAATAAGCAATACGATCAGAGGGACCTGATGTAACTCCTGTTTTTTTTGTTCCTTCTGAAACAGTTAGAGAATTATGTTTTTGAAACATCAGCATGGTCTTTCCTACACCTGAGCAAACAGCCCATAGGGAAGCTATCACAGAGAATTCCCTGGCTCATCCTTCTGATCAATGTTTAATAAAACCCGTCTTAATACTTTGCGTTGCGTTAATAACATGTAACAACAGAAAATGTTTCCTCAAACTATTTTCTGATCATCATGTTTGAAGGAGACTCTCCTTAAAAAAAACCCCTCACCTATAAGTATTCATACATATTCTTCAGCTTCAAGTAAAAATAGCAGGTTCACCATTTTTAAGCAGGACACACATTTTATTAAAACTTCATGGACTGCAATATACGCTTCTGGAGAATGGCTGAATGGTTCTTTTGGAAAATAATTCAGCTGTAAACCTAATCTTTGAGCCACCCTTGTGCTGAGAATTTAAATTTACTCTGTGACTTTTAGTAGCAGCTTTACAGATCTGATTGCTATGGAACAATTTACAACCAAAAGGAAGAATCCAGTTTTTAAATTAAAGATAAAATGGAAGTGTCTTAATTATCTTTGCATACGAGTTCTTTATATGTAAAATAATCTGCTCATTTCTGTGAGCTGGGTGAGCTTTAGGATAATACACAATGGAAAACATTCTGATTCAGGTTAAAAACCTGCTGTGTTCAAGCAGAAGGCACTTGGCAGAACTTGCCAGACACTGAGCAGCTCCCCACCACACTCTTCATGTTTGAAGCTGACTTCAGTGAAAAAAATTCAGCAGGACTGTATAGACCAATCTGGCTTCTGGTTTGGTTGGAATTAGAAAACTTTTTAGTTTTATTATGAAAATAAATCTTCCAAGAAAAATAACAAACATTTCTAATTTTATACTGAGAGAATTATTCCACTGGAAAAAATTATGAGAAGCCTAAGCACAGGTATCCAACAACAGCTGTAATCAAGCTTACCACAGAAGGCATTTAAACTAAGAGGCTAGTGTCTGCAAAACTCGTGTTTCCTTGATTTCCTCTAGGGAGAATGATGCTGGTGCAGAGCAGGCCAGCATTCTCTTTACTCCCTACTTACTCCACTTTCTTTTTACATTCTCTTTTCCAGGCTGTGTTTTCAGACCAAATCCCCAGACAACACAGAGATGGGTGGGTCTGCTGGGACATGCAAACACAGCTACCCCAGTAAGGCAGTGATCACAGTCCGAATATCACCACAGGGTAGATTTATTCCTTTTACAAATGCACAGGGCACCTGATAGGCAGTGCTACCAGACAATTTGCCCAAGGCAATATGTAATATCCGTGGCAAACTGGATGTTGGATGTGAGGACTCCTGCCACTCGGCCTTGTTCTCAAATCATTGGCTGCACAACTTCTCCCAGTGTAAGCAATACATCTTAAGTGAAAAGGAAAACAGTGTGCAAAGCAGCCATGAAGGTAATCAGTAACATTAAAAAGGTAACTATGAAAAGAATATTTTTGAAATCAAAGCACCTAAATGAGAACTGAAAGAATAATCGCATTTGTGCTTTTAACATTTTCAAGTGCCAGTAGGGCATTACTCTTCCTGAGCTGTAGCAGCAGGAAGTCCCTACGTTCTCCATATGGAGCTAAACAGCCAGGCAGTCTGGGATGATCCCTGTGGCAGGGAAAGTAACATCTTCTATAGCAGACAAATGAATCTTAGAGAAGACCCTTTTGTATAATTTCCAGCAATAATTGCTTTCTGAGTCTCTGCAAAACATACACTTCCATGACTTTGGAAAATATTCTTTAAAGTTATTTTTTCTTCACACATTCCTGATGCCAAGTCTTTGGTCCAATGTCTCATCACATGTTTGTCTGCTTTAGACTTTAATCATTCTAGACTGACAGTTTGGTTCATTTTAGAATTGGTGTAATTCTAATTACTGGTACTATATAAGCAGCGATGCATACTGACATACCAGCCCAACGGAGCAGGTAAGAGAAACTTAACCATGATGGAGTATGGCCACGATTTATTACCCAAAATCACAACAAATTAACATGCTGATAATCAGACTTGTAACTCCTATATTGTAAATACAATTCCACTACCCTCTCAACATTGAGCCTGTAATGCATACCGCTGCTACGGATGTAAGCTGAATGGAGATTTTCCTCCAAGGAATGCTACTAGTCTAAAGAGATTTTTTGGATATGAGACACACTACCATTAGACTTTTATACAGCACATTAACATGCTGTCCCGATTTTAGTGGATTAGCTGTTCAGCAACTTGGAGAAGCAGTTGCAGGTCTTTTCATGAAGAAAAAGAATGAGAAGTCCTATAGTATTACAGATTATAGGACATAATTGGCAAAACATTCAAGTGTCCTCCTGAGAAAAATCTGAGTGTACAGCTAAGAACTCACAATAAAGGAAGATGTTTGTTTCCCATTTGGGTTTGTTTCTTGTTAGGATTTGTCCTTTTCAAGAATTTTTTGATAATGACTTAAACATTAAACATACGGATATTGATCCTGGTATCTTTTGCAAACAGTGCTAATAGGTAGATGTGGCAGAAGGGAAAATACTTCTGAGTTAGGTGACATCAGATCAGACAAATCCTTCATGCTATACTAAAAATTCTCTATCTGGCCAACTAGCAAGAGTAGGCATTTTGAGAAGTAATTCACAAAGTTATGTGAACTGCAGTAAGAAATGTGTGAATTAAACAAAAAGCAATAAGGCATCAAAAAAATGAATGTACTTGTAATGTAATTGCACTAGACACAGACACAATCTCTCCCGATGTTCTCTTTTTCCTGACAGAACTTAAACACAATATCATCCCAGCTTCAGATAGTCTTGGAATTGCAGATAGCTAGAAGACATGACTATGCTGACATGTATTAGTGTGAAGTTGCTCCCTTCTGATGCTCTTATCCAGGTATCTGTTTCTAGTCACTTTTAGGTTGCAGGATCCTGGATCAGCTAGAGTTCAACTCAATTTGATCTGATACAGCCATTCATCTTTCCATACCTAATTAGCCCCAAAATGCAAAATTTCAAGATAGAGGTAATTTAAAAATTACCTCCTTCAAGACAGAAAAGAAGCCTGCAGCTGTTCAAATTATAGTGAATAAAAATGATACAGTTTTATATAGTAGCATCTATTTTGCATTGAATGCCTTAGTTATCTCTATTTTTAAAGGATGCATTGGGGATAACTTCTTTTTAGCAGTGAAGCAAGGATGTATTGCATATTGTCAGTAAGAGATGTTTAAGGCCTTCACAGGTCTTCCTCTCTTAAGCATTTTGAAACCTTCTGTTGGTACTCTGCTGGGTTTCCAGGTTTCCCATATTATTGAAGATTCCGGCTACTTTGCAGCCAGGAGAAAAACCCATGGCACTCTGAAGCTAACCATCTTCCCTCTTGGAAGCAGGACAAAAACCGAACAGACCGTATCTTGACTGATTATTTACACAAGAAGGTTATGGCTCTGTAAGTAAGCCATAATTGCTGGTATAACAGATTTGGTGTGCTATCTCTAAGTGTGGAGAGCCTAACAGCCTGCAGAACAGCTGCTTCAGCTCAAATTGGAGTTTACAAGAGGTTTTCAGCTGCAGAGATGCAACCACGTGGGACTTGCTCATGGTGAAGAACACAAACAGGTTCCCTAATAATAGGTGCTGCTACAAGTAAGATGTACTAAGGCAGGGATTTCTTTAAAAATTCATAATCTAGAACTCTGCTCCCTCTGATTCCAGTAGCAGAACTGTGGCTGGCTGGAGGGACAGCAGAGTGCTTGTCCAAAATGCACGCCAAAGAAACTGCCCCGGTCGTTTGGCACTCTCAGACAATGGTGTCAGTGCCCTTGCAGGGCCAGCCTGGCTTCCTGCTCCATGCAAAGGCTTGAGCCCACAGTTCCCAAATCCTGATCCTGGCTCTGCTGAGAGCATTTGGGGCAATCCTGTGCAGATAGTTTACAGTCTCAGTTGTTCCATCTGCAAAATGGAGATGAAGACTCCGTCTGCAGAACACTCAGAGACCAGCTCAGAAAAAATGCCAAATAAGAACTAGATTTTATTACTATAAATAATAGTATCTCCAGGTCCATAGGGATGCCATATTGCAGAGCATCTTTCTTTCCAGAATGATACAACTTTATTAGTTCTTTCACTGTTTTCTTTAAGGATACTTTTGGCAAACCTCTCAGGAATTAAAACTTTCCAGGTCCCTTGCTATATTGATAACACAATGCAAAAGCCTGAATAAATAGTTTTCTTTCTATTTCCCCCCACCACATTGCTAAAAATATATGGGATTGGGTGACAGAAGAGGATCATATTTGCTCTTCCAGAAAAAGAGGTTTTGTCCCTGTGCTATAGCCCGACTGTCCATAACAGGTCACTACCAGGCAAAAGACACAATTTTAAACTAATTGTCTGAGTTCACAGTAGAAAAGTCTTCAACAGGGAGAAGTGAGAAAACATAATTTGAGAAAGAACAAGCTCATTTCTAAGGACAGAAGAGAGGCTGACTGAGACAGCACAGTTTGGTTTCTGTTTTATTTTAGGGCTTGACCTCTGTTTAAGTATTTGAGGCAACTGTAATGGTACATGTTCAACACAGCAAGAAGCACTAAATTGTTAATGTCACAAATGCTCAATATCTTTTCAAGTTTAATATCTGTCTGTGACATTCCCATTCCGTGGCTATATGGATTGATGGTTGCACTAAGAAATTACAAAGTACAAGGTAGGACTTCTCAGCTTCAAAAAGTCCAGCTGAATGTAATTTTAAGACCCTTACATTGCTTACATATTTGTGCCTTACATTACTTACTTATGTCTTTATGTCAGTAATAGGAAATTGAATCCCTAAAACTGATCATACGGGTTTTATCCAAGAAAAGCTGTAATTGGGATTTCAGTTCAGAAACAGAGGAGTTTTGGGACTGCTGTGTCAAAGAGTTATGCTGAGGTTGTTAAACTCAGTGAATTAGCATCTTAGTATCTTCCGTATGGTCAATTTTAAACAATCTCTATGCTTTAAGCCTGACCACATCACTCAGCCTCTTTCCTCCTCTCCCTCTGACCCCTCTGATACCTTTGCTTTAAAAGAGCAATGGAATATGCAGCATTAACTATTCTTAGGACAACAGCACAATCCCCGCATGTTATGTCTCCTGGTACTGCATGGAGAAGCACTGTAGGCAACTGGAAGTATTTTGCTTGAATTTTGTCATCCCTTGGAAAAAACATGAAGGTGGCTATCTAGTCTTAGATGTTATTAAACATTCTCACTAGAAACAGACATATTTGTGGTTACTGAAAGCACTACTTTCAAATATTTATTAAAAAAAACCCCAATTATGTAAATACAAAGGACAAAATGAGTAAAAAATAAAACAGTATACATCCTATGGGAAAATCCTGCTTTAATAATATTTTTGACTCTAGATAATTTGCATTTTGCAAAAAAAAATTGCTTAAGGAAATAAAAATAACTCCTCAGTAAGAATCTAATGAGTATTTTCAGCTTATAGTTTCACAAATAAAATAGATGTCAATTACTAGGATGCCTATGCCTGCCTCACAGAGATATTAGATATAGAGAGGGAAGCATATTTTACAATCATTTTAAAACAGCAGCAAGTTTTCACTTGATGTTTAGCTGCTAGGTATGCAAATTACACAGCTGAAGAAAAGGGCTGTTAGAACAAGGTGGTAAAATTGAACAGGTACAGACAAAAGAAAGAGGGAAACAAAATGGCTGTCAAAAAAATGTTTGAATGGAATTGCCTACCTTGATATACTTTTACAGGGAATCCCTTTTCAGAATCTGTATTTCCTGAAAATCAGGTTAATTTAGGGTATCTAAGGGTACCATCCCTCCTCCCAAATGGAGAGATGCAGCATCAGCAGAGGTTTAGAGTGCTGATACATCTCTATGAAATCGAGCCTTCAATTTTACAGGTTTTTTATTTAGTGAACAGATTCCAGACAGAACAAAAAACCCCATAACCCTTTTGCCCACTGAGAGGAAACCATTTTGCTGTCACTCAGCACAAAGGACAAGCAGAGAAGCCAGTGCAAGCAGGGCAGGACAGAGCCTACAGGCAGGCTAAACTGAAAATTTATAAGGTTCCTAAGATGTGCTCAAATAAAAAAAAAAAAAAAAAAAAAAATCATTATTGCTTCAACTTTGGAGATGCAAACTGTAATATATTGGAAACACTGACCAATTCATGAGCGTTGCTTTTCTAGTAACTGCGAGATGAAAAATCCAACCAACTCTCTATAAAATTACTAAGATCATTCCTTGCTGGAATAGCAGATGCCAAAGAAAAACAGTCAGAAAGGTTGACTTCCAGAAAGACTAGCAAAAAGATATCATATTTAGAAGCTGGTCTCTGTTAAAAAGTTGGAAATAAAAGTACTGTTTTGAACTGAGTACAGCTTTTCCCAAGCTTTTGACAGACATGACTGGCTTGTTACTGCAGCACAGCTCTTATTTAGAGCCTTATCAAAGGCTCCTTTATCTAACAGGTTCTACAGACAAGTTTCACGATAAACAGGAGCAGGTATAGAAGGGGCTCTAACTGATGGACACTGAGTTCAGTGTCCCGCAGGTCGGACTGTGTGGCAACATCCCCTGGGGCGTGGGCTGAATGCTCATCTGTTTGCAAGACTGCCTGCGTGCCTGCCTGCAGACAATAGAGATGTGGGTGGAGATTACTGCCAGAGACTGATGCATTCCCAGTTAACGCAGGGCCCTTGATTTTTCCTGACAGAGTGAAGGGAGGGCTCTGCTGGCATGCTGACCTCCCTCCCCGGTGATTCAGACTCACATATTCATACCGGTGGGCAAACCTCCCATGCTTCTGTTTTGAGTTCAGAGACCCATCAGACTACTTTGAATCGGTGAACTTTTTCTTCCTGCAATTTAAACAAATTTGTTTGGTTTTCCCTGAAGGGAGGTTCAATGTGAAATAGAACATGTTCTTTTTCTAGCTAATCATAATTCCTGGTGTTGTTGAATGAAGAACATGCCTAAAAGACAAGCAGGTACAAGTGGTCCTTTTGTGCACAGAGACACACTCTCAGCAGGCCTTCTCTGGGCTGGAGTCAGATGGAGTGGAGATTAGCAGGAGGAAAGGGAAGACTTTGGATAGTTCTCAGTTTATCACGTGGACTCCGAGTGGGAGAGCTATATAGCATATTTACAGTGGGGAATTACTATTTCCTTGTCATCTCTGTCCTCCTACTTCCCCCCACACTGAGTTTGACTCTCTTCTCCCTTTCTCCACTTGTTTGCTTCATTCACATGCTTGAAGTATTTCTCATTTGGTCCCATGTCCATCAGATGACCTTTACAACACATGATGTAAGTTAAGAGCTGCATGAAGATCTCTGCATAGTCTGTGCTTTCATACAGTTGCATGGCATGTAGGTAGCATCTATTAATATTTTAAACATGCTGAAAGACTATGCTGGCTTCATTGCATCCAGAGCATTTCACTACATTTATCCTCTATTTCTGTTTTTCCAATAAGACATATGATTTTAACAACCAGTGATTTTAACAACCTGTCTTAAAGGATCATTTCTTAGACCCCAGAGTTCACCTGCTCAGTGGGGCTATTCACAGGGAGGCAGTAATCCTGAAAGAGCCCTGATGGGGACAGTGGATGATAAATTTTTACAGTTGTATTGTAACATAAATTCAGGAAAGGAAAGTTAAATGCACTTCTGTCCTGTTTTTGCAGAGGTACCTCATCACAGAGCAAGGGGAAAATAGCCTAAATTCTTCTTGGCTCCCGTACATGTGGGCTTTGAAGGCGATGCTTAGTTCCACGTGCCCAGTGATCGAAAAGATGGCAAGACTTCAGAGAAACAAAAAATGGCTGGGAAGAGCAATACCCAGAGGAAAATGAAGGTGATAACACATAAACTGCTAAAAGAATGAGAAATAGTACACACAAAGAGTGAGACGGGTATATTAATATAATATGTGAGACAGAATAAACAGGAAAATGTAAGACAATAGAACAGGTAAAACTTCATGAGACTGAGGTCTGTTTGTTGTTTAATAAGCAGATGGACAAATGCAGTAGTGGAAACTTTGGGAGATTTAAAATGAGACAAGGAAAAGCACCATCAACCTGCAGAAAGGAAGATTCTTCCGCTGCTGGGAGGTGGAATGAACCATTCGTTAGAATGTTCATCTATGATATTGGCAAAGTCACAGCAAAAATCAGTGGAAGGTGGAGGCTGATGCTTTGTTTTAATCAAAAAGAAGAAGGGGTTAGACCAATTAGCTAGGAAAAGACAGCAGGGGCCTCCGTGATACAAATGCTGATGAATTCAGTCTATGACAACTCAGTGAAATGTCTTCTGTCACTATGTTGTTCAGAGGGAAATATTTACTATTAGAATTTTATTGCTATCCTTTAAAATTTTAGATTTTATAAGCCTTAGTATGCTAGAACTTTCTTCACAAAATATTGACAAAAGAGCAGAATTTTCTGAGAATCTGAGAATGATTTAGGTTGGAAAGGACCTCTGGAAGCCATCTAGTCCAAGTCCCTGCTAAAAGCAGATCCTTATTTGAAGCTAGAGCAGGTTGCTCAGGATAATATCCAGCCAAATCTAGAATATTTCCAAGGATGAAAATTTTAATATTTCTTTGAGCCTCTTGTTCCAGTGTTTGATCTCCTTTGCTGTGAATTTCTTTTTCTGGAATCAAATCAGATTTTCCCTTGCTATCCCTATTCTCTTGTGCCATTAAATTGTCCCTTAAAATGACATCGTAACTCCAAGATACATAAAACGAAAGTTACAACACAATAATGACAGATTAAGGCACATTTTAAGATTAGCAAGTCTTTACAAGAATTTGAATTCTTCTGAGATCTCTCAGATATTCTAGAAACATTTTTCTAGAATGAAAACTACTTTCTGTCTGCTGGTAGATCTGTAATAATCTGTGACAAGTTTCTTTTAATGGATTTCTCTGACACCTGGCTTGTAGTAATAAATTAAAACCCCAAGTAATATATCAGTAAACTGACCTTTGAACAATACTGATCTAGTAATGTGTGCCTAAACATTAATTGAAAATAAATGTAGACAAAAATGGCGTATTTAACATTACTGGGAGGGCAGAACGGTGTGGTATGGTGACATTCAGGTAGCAAACCTCATCAATTTGTAAATTAAATTGATTTATAAAAAAAATTTAACGAGACTGAAAAGAGGCACTAAACAGTGGTAATGATTATGAAATTTCCTATTGAGACAAGTCCTATTTCTTGGCAGGCTGGTCTTGGTTAAGTTGGTCTGTGGACAACCTAAACAACAAGAAGCACCCAGACAAATGTCAATATTTGAAGTGAGGGAACAACAGGCATTTTGGATAGCAAGCACATTTTCTTTGGATCACCCACCTTTTCAGCTTAATGTTGTTGAAATTTCAACAATGTATATTTTAAGAGAATATGTACGTGTCAGACTAGGAGCACAGGTCTGTCAGAAGGATCATCTAGCAGTTTAGAATAAGTTGTGAGTCTTTTCTACAGCCTAAAAACAGAGGCATCCAAAACCAGAC
>VXBT01000181.1:377435-461993 GCA_013400235.1 Oriolus oriolus | reverse complement strand
TTTTTTTTTTTTTTTTTGTTAACGCTTCTTTTGTGGTTGTTCTGCCAAGTTTGTATTGAAATACTGTGTTTGTTCTTTCTAAACTATCTCATGACATTCCTATGCGAGCTATAATACAAAAGGTTTTGAACACATTGAGGTAGCCTTACTCTGGTTAAGAATACATCAAATCTACATTTGCCCCCAGTACCCATGTCTGTGCCTCAGAACTTTTCAGGGGCATTGCTCAAATGTTATTGATAATTTTCTCCACTTTAGTTTGTAGGGAGCTAGGGCAGATAAGTGTCTCAGGGATGTTTACAGGGGTGCTCACATGGAAGAGAGATGGGGTAAACATATGGAGATAGTACTGGAAAAGTCTGTCATTTTAATAAGGAATAAAGGACCATTCATGCTCATTGCTTACTGACTTTCCCCACATTCAGTAACTGAATTCAGATTCTGTTCTTATCAGTCTGGGGTTTTAATAAATCTGTCACTGCCTAATGGCTCTGCATGTAGTCAAACACAGATATTGTGCTATATAGAATTCATCATAAAATTTCACGCTGGTTATTATTACCATCGTGTCTGTCAGCTTGAACACCTGCTGTTCAGTGAAGCAACTGCCAGTTCTGACATCTGAATGCAATCCGGAAAGTTATAACCACGCATCACTCAAAACATCCTTTTCAAAGACACAGTCCAAGCATCATAATTTCCTTGGCTGGTTGCCTGTTAGTATCATTTGTACTAAGATCTTGGAGATAAGTAGAAGAAGTTTCCAGATGTACAGCCATATATTCTAACTCTCACATCACAAGGAAAACCATTACAACTAAGGGGGTGAGGGGGGAAATTCAATTTTTTAAAGCTATGACACGATTATAAAGATAGGAAAAGCAAAGTCTTACTTTACAGGGAATTTGTCCATATGTTGGGTAGAGCAAAGCAGAGAACCATCTTGATTCTCTTTGTATTAAGGATCCAGTTAAAATTTTGAATGAAAATTCACAGAACCAATTTTGCAATATTTGCTCAGGTTTGTGTGGGGAAAAAAAAAAGAAAATTCTCATTTTGAAAAAATTGTAACAAATTTTAGATTTTTAAAAATGTTTTCTTTCTCTTGAAGGCCACATGGAGAACACACCACTTTTAACAAGCCTTCAGCTCAATACCTAAGTAAGTACAATTAAGTGATGTAATCCATCTTGACAGTAAAATTGAGCCCCATGGATTTACCTGGTGAGGGTAACAAGAAAGGATTTAGCACCCATTTTAAATGTGGGTGCTCCTCCATCATGTGACATGGCAACAGAGGAAAATAACTTTCTCTTTCAACCCAACAGAGCAGTATTTGGCCTGTGAATTCTCCTACTCTGTCTGAAAAACAGACCTAAAGCCTAAACCTCTGTGTTTCTGCTAATGTAAATAATGGAGATAGCTTTGTACAGACAAGAGGAGTCCGGTTTAGAGGGTTAAAGGTTTTGAGCAACAAGGAAGAACCTTCTTATTTGTAATCATAACAGAAAAAAGCTCATGTTCTTAATCCTGCTTTGGTCAAAGCTTTAAAATATTTTCATGGTAGTTTTAAGACTTCACTGTTACAAGTTGTTGCAGTTCTGCCCAACTTGTTAAATACAGGCTTAACTGCTGAAATGTTTGTAAAATCTTACCTCAGAGCAAAATGAACTTGCACGGATGAAGAGCAGGAGAAAGGCTATGAGTGATTCAACTTGCAGGTCTCCTACTCCTACTCAATCACTACTGAATAAATAACTTGGTGAACATCACAAGTACACTAGGCTCCTGAAAATCCTTTCTTTTCACTAGCACCTACAGCACAGCGATCTACTAAATGAGGAGTTTGCTTCTCTCCCTTCACCTCTTGAAAATATACACATTCAAATAAGTCTGAAGCTCATAAGCTTTGGTACTACTGGTCACCACAACCATAAAAGACAAGGACGAACTGAAGAAAAATATGCACAAATGAAGGTTTGTTTACTGGATCTCTGGTATGTGTCTGGGTACTCCAGTTGCACTGGCATTGAGTTAAATTACCTTAAGTGAATTGAATCAGCTAAATAGAAACTCAACATCCTAACTTGGGTGACTAATCTTGAGTCTTCTGTTTCCTGGGCAAACTGAACATTGATGTCATTCTTCTGAAATTAATGGCCTCAATTATTTGGGGTGGCTGCTGGCCCAGTGATTCAGCTGGATTTCATCTGAAATGTCTGTGAAAATGAAGTTTTCGAAAAGCATTTATTTTAAGATAGACATCATTATGTCACCTAGTAAAACTAAAAAATAGCACCCACACATCTCTGCAAGAAATAACAATGATATCTTCCTTTCAAGCCATCTCATTGTAAGAAGAACTTCCTGCCAGGAAAGGCAGGAAATATTTGACCAGAAAGACATATCTTATGCTGAAGTCTGGGAGCTTCTTTCCAAGTGGAATTAATTCCACTACTCAAACCTTTCAGCTACTCAAGAGTGAATATGTAAGCTAAATCATCAGGAGTGAGCAAAGGCAATTTAACATGTACCATAATAAGCAATAATCACCAACCACCATGAAAAATTCAATTCAGGAGGTTTTCATTTGATCTATAATGTTTCCCAGCTGCCCAGTACATTGAAATCTCTCCAGCATTTCATGGAAGAATGTTTTCTCTTGTCCATATTGAATAAAGTTCTCAACAGTTAAAAAAAAATCTCTTTCTGAAAATATTCTGCCTGAAGGATTTTTAAAGGTTTTTTTGCACAAATCATGGATTTCACAGGAGAGCCCACACCAATAATTCTTCACTCCCTCAATCTAGAGAATTTCAAATGTTTTATTCTTTCACTGAGACTAGGAGGACACAGGTTCAGCAAATAGATTTCATTATATTTTTCAACCATTGCAGAAAAAATTATTAAAAATCCAGGACAGGTTAAATGTTCATTCTCAAATAGACGAGAAACAAGATAATAAAATACCTCAGACTAAACATTTACACATTGTCTGCTTGGGCTGGAGTGTATGGACATTTGAGTTCTTTGGACTTCGGGTGGAGTCTTAAGCTACGGCAAAGCATTTGGCTGAACTGCCAATGGCACCAGTTTACCCAGGAGGCTGCAGGCATCCTTCCATCATTTCAAGATTCAGGTTGTCTGAACAAACAGAAAAAATGTGGAAAAGAAGCTGAAGAATGTCAACGCAGCAGAGAATGAAGCTGGCCTTTGTGCTAGCTGGATGCCAACACAGCATATTTCCCATCACACCTAGTACTCAGACTGCTCAACATGATTTTTTGTGAAATGCGTGTTCATCTGCTAAACAATTCGGCCTAAAACATTCGGGTTCGGAGGTTATAATGGCTGTCAGAAAGGTCTAATATATGTTGAACTGCTTCCTCATGTTTCAGCTGGACTAACAGCAAAATAATTTTAACAGCAGGGACTATCTGTCTGACTTTCAGGCTACAAACTAAGTCAGCTTTTTTCCATGAGAGCTAAACAACATCAGGGACTTAAAAAGATAAAGCTCTATCGCCTACTGAAAGTTAGTTCCAGACTTCCTAGCAACATATGCAAAAATCCAGTTGTGTTGTTCTAATTATGGAGGTGACAAACAAAGCTAAAAATCCCTTTTCTGTCTGCAGCCTGGATATGGCAAAATTCAACCCTGCATTAGCAGTACAGCTGTTCCCCTCTTCACCCTCCATCCCCTGGCCAGCTCTCGAGCTCTTCCTTCAGCTTTCAGAGACAATGCCGGCCCAGGAGATAGAAGAAGGAGAGAAATTTACTGTAAGAATGGGTGATATGCTCCCTATAATAGCGTGCCTACCAGCATCCCCCTGAAAAAAGAGGCATGTGGGAACTGGATATTGCTGGGTAGCAGCTCTCCCTGGGGCTGTGCCTTCATTTGGGCTTAGTGCCCTGAGCAGGTCAGTGAAAAATGCTTGGGATATTGGTCTGCGCCTAATGTTGAACCAGACCCAGGCTGAGATGGGTGTACAGCCCTGGGGTGTTATTATCTCAACACAAAGTCAAGACTTTGCTGTTCATGTCATCATTTAGCTGCCTTTACCAGCTTCCTTCACCAGTGTGGGATGTTTACAGTGTCCATTGGAACAGACCAACTGGCCAACAGGGCCTGTGAGCTGGGTGTTTGTACGGGGGCTGGCTCCACTGGCCACTCCACCAGTGCATTACCTCAAAAATGCAAACAGTGAATAAAGTAAAATTTCCAGGAAAGGACTAATTGTCTAAAGCCCAATATTCCCTTGCTGAAAATAATTGAAACCAATGCACTTCCATCAGGCAGTTGAGCAACTGGGAGTTTTCATAGGCTGAATAGAGAGTTTTTTATATTGCTCAAGAGGAACTGCAGGGAAATCCCAAGTGGATATAAAAGAATATAGACAAGGCAGAATTTACTGAGACACACCTTAGATGCAGGGCCTATTACAATAATACCTGCAAATTAAACTGTGGGTGGTTGGATACCTCATTTTCCTTTTAGGACTCTGAGGGATAATATACAAATCCATCAAGATACTGTGTGCCCTAGTGTCAAAAAGTGTCATATCCCTCTGTGAACAAGGTGTGACGGAGTAAAAGTGCTGACAGACACTGAGTGCTCCTTGGCTTAAACTCAATGGATGCTCCCCACACCTATTTCTCCTCCTAGGTAGCTGCTTATTTTGACTAGAATAGCTCTCACTAGTAAAAACAATTATAATTTCCTACTAATAGGTGTAGTGTGAAACAAAATCCCAATGTTTCACATTTTGGTCAAATATTTCAGCTGCTTTTATCACACACTGAACACACTTGGCAACAAGCTAAATGTAGACTCAAAAGAACATTCAGCTACCAACCCTCCCCTGAAATTCTTATTTTTAGTGTGAGTTTTAGATATGGAATGCACTGACCAAATTCCTGTTTTGTATTCTTACATTCCCTCTGAATTTTCTCTTCCATATACTATTACTCCTTCTGTCCTCTCCTAACCTATTTTGAAATGTTATTGTTTGCCATTTTATAGCTGCTGTGTTTCACCTCAAAATTGGCTGCATTTCAGTTGTGGTCACTCATTACATCTGGTTTATCAGTCTCTGAAGGCCTATGGGAACAAAAGTGTTAAAAGGAATAAAAATCACTATTATTATTTTGGGTGAATAAAACTTTCACCATAAAGACATGCCATAGAGAAGACTGGGAGAATTAAGTTTAATGAAGAATATTCACCATTTTTACCCACATTGAAAAGAACGGAAACACTCATTTTCTGAGAATGTGAGAATGTTTGCTGTCTCTGTACATTAGGCCCAGGAGATGCAAGGCTGCAGCTAAGAAAAGTGCTGGTTACTAAGAAATAACTCAAGTCTTGCAAACCTGACAAGCCTGATGAATAACCCATTAGCTTTTTGCTGTGACTGTTTGAGTCTTCAGCAACTCAAATATATGCTATACAGAGCCCCTAAAGAACAGTGTCGGAGGTTAAAACGTAGGAAAAATTAGTCAAATTCAGTGCAGAAAAGCCAGGAATATTTGGCAAAAGATCCCACATTTCTCACATCCCTCCACTGCTAAAACATTCAGCCAGTGTTCTGCTTCCTGCAGCTTTCTTCAGACTGCAGCAAAGACCGTTTTTAAAGGCGTGACAATATAGGCCTAAAAGGAGGTACCTGAAGAAAGTTTAGATGCCAGCAAATTAGCACTGGTCGATAAATCCCAAACTACTGCCATTGGACAGCTAACCACCAACAGTAGGAATAGCAATGCCCTTTGCCTCACCAACTAATTTAAACTCCTGCCTGCTTTGGATCGTATTTTCAGTTCAGAATCAACCTGTGCCGTATGGCTCTATCCTTTTCTATCCCATTCTGCCGACCGTGCGTTGACTGCCCCTCCTGGGGTTGGGGGACAGCTGCATCTCACCTCCTTGGCCAGGGAATTTCCTGTTTTCCAGCAGCGCTTCTGCCAGCACTAGTGAATCTGGCAGCCATCACATGAGTATTTTAGAAGTCTGAAAGCTTGCACTTCATTAGCCAAATCTAGGGAAGGCATATGAAGTTAAGTGGCCTGAATTTATCACTCATCAAAATCCTTATTAATTATTAGGTAAGCCTGAGCTGGCATGAATCTTGTCTTCCATTATGCATTAGATACGGATACAACCCATTAGAAACAACCCTAGCAGTTCTCAGGTAATCAAATTCTAATGATCATCTCATTTCAAACATACAGACTGTTTCAGCACTCACCAGTGATTTTGATGCTAACAGCATCTTCTTTGCCACTCTCTTTCAACCCAAAACTTCAGAAAAAGCTGAAGAACTTTAATTCCTAGACGAAATTTTCCTTGTAGGCATCTGGTATCTTTTGGAAAATAGGAACTAGTAGCTTAGTAAACAGTGCTCTTGTGGATTTGGGAGAGATGATCAAGTTTTACAAGCCAATAAAGAAGTAACAGCAGTCCTAGTATGTTTTACAGGATATAGCAGTAGGGTTTAAAACAAGCCACATGTAAATGTACAGCTTGAAGATCTTTACTTTTGGAGATCTGATGCCTTTCTGGACCTGTCTAAACTTTTCGGCCTGGAGAAAAGGGAAAGCTGCATGAGGCTTCCAACACCAAGATACGCAATTCTGGATTCAGGGAACTCAAACTCGGGGTGCGTGAGGACATTGATTTTTCTAGTCTGGAGTAGCAGACTCGATTTTTCTAGAGTTTGGCAACATTATATTAATGAAAAAGCCTCCAGATTTTTCCTGTTAAAACTATATTACCTCACACTAAACGTTTCCTGAACAGGAAGGGTAATCTTTTGTTTAGGAATTAATTTGCCCATTCATGTCCCACCATTTCAGTAAGAAGGTCCGTAAGATCTTGGCTGTCACAATCTTGAGCTGCTGCTCCTCTATATTGCTCGAATTTCATAGGCAGGGAAATTTGATATTAAAAGAGGAGAGTCATGACAGTGTCAAAAAGCATTTGTGGGGTCAGCATAATAACTTTTGAGACCACTGTAAGTAAGACCACTTTTTATATACACACTGATGCCAAGTCATGCCTTCAGGTGGACATATCCAGAACTTAATTCAGCCTTCTTTCAAGCCAAGAAATGGACAAAATGTGGGAATTCTGAAAAGAAATGGGACTTAGATAGAAGTGTTGTATATGAGTCTGTCTTTTCAGCTTAATCACTTGAGTTTTGTGAATTGATTTTAACTAAGTTTCAAAGACAGGTAGGTAATGAAGTTCCTTCAATTGGTGTCAAACACTGTTCCATTTGAGAGAATGGAAAGAATTTCACATTGAGAGAATGTGGGCAGAACTCTGCCCTTATAAATACAAATTAATTGCAGCAATCTTGCCAAAGAGTACACACATGTTCAGTGATAATGTATATGCAGCCCCAGACCAGTCACAGCAATGCTGTCCCCTTCCAAGGGAAATATCAAAGATAACATGGGCAGAACTGAGGTTATAGTGGGGAATTTTACAATATAAAGAATGAAAATTCACAGAAATCTTGTTCATTAAATATTAATGCTTATGTTAATTATGAGGACCTTATTAAGAGAGTAGTTCACAGATTTAAGGTCAGCATGTAAATGTGGTCCAGTTTACTTTTCTCCTGCTGATCTCCCTCTTTGCCTGTCACTCTGCTTGTTTTTTTTTGGATTATTAAGGAGGACATTTTAGTTTCAGATCAGCAAAACAAAGATGCAGTTGAGGGACACCAGTCTCTGGCAAAACACCTGTGGAATTTTATCTGATTTTTACTACTTCTCTTGTAGGTTTTAATACAGGTGAGGGTTTGGTATTATTTAAATATCACTAATTTTTTTCAAATTTACATGCATCTTTAGAGAAAAGACAAAAAGCCCCAAACTCTCCCATACTTGTCTTCACAAGAAAGAAACACACTTGTTCAAGGAGAAGAAGAATAACATTTACTCCTAGATGTCTGAAAAGTTAAAACCTCAATACTTTATGCCCATTCACAGGACTGTTTGATCGAGTTGGTGGCATTCTCCACATTAGGGGAGGCCATAGAATCATTAAGGCTGGAAAAGACCCCTAAGACCATTGAGTTCAACCAAGGTGCTTCCTTTCTCCCTTAAAAGATACCATACTTTAGAGAAGCAAAACATTTCAAATGGGATGCAGAAACAAAGTCTCAGTTACACTTTCCTCCTGTCTCTCAGACATCCAAAAACGGCATTCATGTTCCCAAGGCATCAGGCTTTATGGGGAGACATACATTTTAAAAGAATTGAACTTAGTGATTTTAAGTGCTGCCAAACATTTCCAAGAAACTGAACAACAGTGGTTAGGTACAGCAGAGCAGCCTGCATTTGAGACTGGTCATCGGGTAAAACTCATTTTGTTTCTGGATACTGTTAGAGGAACCGCCTCCATTCGGGACAAGATCCTTGCAAATATTCTGTATATAGAGGAAATTCTCCTAGGGATTGCTGTTAGAAGTGGTGCAAATGATGGAGGTTAAGAAACATGGAGAAACCGGATTATCCTTTTATCCAGCAGACAACCTGGTTTTGTAAATCTCTAAAATAACATGTTCTGCAGACTGCACCAGTTTAAGAGGTGCATGAAAAACTGCTACAGGCATTGAGCCTGGCCAGATATTGCTGCTTTTTCTGCTTGAAAGCTATTTGCAGGAAGGATGCCATCTTCCTGAATTTACCCATTACTTACTCAGCCTCAGTTTGTCATTTGTTTGCTCTGCTGTCTGTTGCAAGCATACAAATTTTATTTCTTTGGACAGAGTTTTATGGTCATGGGACAAACCTAAAACTCAGGTTCTGGTTTCTGGATAAAACTTCTGAATTAATTTCCTGTGAATAATTTTCTTTTCTTTACAAAATAAGTTCATTTACTAAAATGTTCCTGGCAAGTGTGTCCCAAATGGACTGAATGCTTTAAATTTTATTTTGGTGAAAATCAAATTACAATTTCCTTTAAAAATTCCAGAGGCTTTTGGAAGAGCATTTTCTACTCTGACTAGTGGTACTTAAGCTCTCAGGTTGTGTCTGTTGCCTTCCTATCTTGCTGCTATGTTTTATAAACACTGGTGTACCCGACATGTTCCCTTGCTCTAAAGTCTTCCGAAAAAGGAAAATCTAAATTAATCATACAAGGAGCTGAATTGTGTTTTTCTAATAATGGATATGAAAGCTTAAAATCACTGTGTAAATACTAAGGTGGCCATGGAGATTCCTACTTAAAAATGGAAGCACATGAAATTATATTTCATGCCCAAGGAGGTTATGGATTCTCTTTCTTTGGAAGTATTTAAAACTGGACCCGACAAGGTCACGAGCAACCTGAAATAACTTTAAAGTGGTCCTGCTCCACAGGTCCCTTCTAACCCCAAATTAAATTTTTCATCTTATTTTTGCACATGTACATAAATCTGCTACCTTCAAAAGGAAGCCAGAGACACTTGTATCAGTCTAATAATTCAGGTTATTGAATTACTGAGACCTTTTCCATTTTGTGAGGGAATAACATTTATTTTTCTTACTATGTTCAGGGTAATTTCTGTGGAAAAAAAATAGTGTAGATGCATATATATTCCTGTGCAGGCTCAAAGGAAGTGTGCATCAGATCACCTTTCTGTCCACAACCCACAGAGCAGCTGTGCTCCATTGAGACAATATGTAAAAAAAAAAAAAAGACATGTTTTGACTTTGACAGTGTTTGGGGAGAGCATTTTGGGGATTAGAATTACTGGCTATGGAATTCTTTATGGGAGAGCAAACCAAGTCTTAAGATCATGTAGGTCAAAGGAATAAAAAGGCCACTTCTTCAGCAGGGTTTTCTTCAAAATCAAAGCAAACCAAACCAAAAGAAAGCAAAACAAAACTGTCCTTTTGCCTCCCATATATCAGTGATGACCATCTCTTCTATCCACAGGGGAAAACAAATACTGCTTACTAGTACTTCATATACTTCATAACACCTGCTGAAAATACTGGCATACATTTATAGTGAATCATAAACACTTTCTTCACCATTTTTCTAAAACAGATTATTTTCTTTGATGTTATTAGCACTTTTGTCATAATATACTTACAATACTTCTCTATTCTTATTTCTCAACACATTAAAAATAAACACACAAGCCAGAACTAATGAAAAATCAAATAGAAGTATAAATATGAATACATTTTTCAGAACCTTCCTCCATTATTTATAGAAAATAATCCTGTATGCATCTGGTCAGACAAAGAGAGTGTTGGTGGTCTTGGACTCCCCCATTGCCTACCTCAAAGTACAAATAATAACAAGAGAAACTGATAAGCACCTATTCACAAAGAAATGGCTCAAACCCAAACAGAGTTGTGGCAGATGGCTTGCACATTTCAGGGGAAGCACAATGTGTGATTTCAATTTGGAAAGTTCTGCATGGGACTGGATGTGTGCTGATGTCTACAAAGCGGTGGGGGGAGGGGATTCAGACCAAATCACTCTGTCTCTGACTTCTCTGGTGGTTGGTAACGTGTGTGGTATTCAGAAGAACATCAGCAATCATGCCAGGCTACAAAGCTTTCTGGTGCCCCCAAGCAGTGTTTTGCAAACCCTGGGAAGGGTTTCCTCATACATCTGTTTGTGGTTGTCACAGGAAGCAGCTATTTTTGTCATACCTGTGGACAGTAGTTATTTTCATCCTAGTTTACTGCGTAAGTGGAACAGGGATCTTTCGTTAGTCACTATTCAGAGCAACTTTCTAAATTTTTTCCAGACAAGCCCTCTGCCTATCTTGGTATCTGGACATTTTAGTTCTCTTTTAGGTTAAAAGCATTTGCATTGCTCATAACTCCAGCATCACTACCATACAAATAGTTCTTCATAAGCAGAAAAAAGAACTTCTGTTCCAAGGTGAAGAACCAAAATGCAGACCCTACAACGCACACACGTGCGCACAATACACACACACTTGCCTTTAAACAGAAGGCTTAAAATACTTTTCCTGAAGCATTATTGGGATTTGGAACTTCAAGTAAATATTTCTGAAGACAGGCCAGCTTTTAGAATTCTTATTAGACATTTTTCATCAAAAGCTAGGAAATCTGCTTCCATTGTCTTTGCTGCTTTTTCTTCCTTGACTTTAATCTATTCTCTCCCACTATTACTTCTTGTGAACTGTGGAACAGACCTGCCTAGGTCATGGGATTTATGATATAGGAGAGCCAATATAGCTGAAACATGCAGGGATTTCTCCTGTTTTGCAGGCTTTGTAACAGTCTGCAAATGTTCATCTATAGTTTCAAGCTGACTTTATTTCCTTATTTCTTCTGCCAAGTGTCTCCTGTGGGACAGCACACTATCTTTCATAATAATGGTATGTTTTCCCCTATGAGCATCTTATAGTATGCTGGAAGCTGAATATCATGCTCAGAAGTGCTGACAATTAGCCTGTGTGAAGACGAACATCATACAGAGAAAATCAGGAGGCAGTAGTCCTGTGAACAACCACTCCTTCACAGAGACTTTCTTTTTCCTTTTGAAAGGAAACAAGTTCTGAAATAGAACTCATTGGCTCCTATCACAAATTGGATTCAGAAGTCCAGGGTGACTTGAGGTGAATTATATAGGCTTTGCCATTTTTGGGATATGGGAAGCATTTACACGTCAGAATTAGGCAACTGGCATACACATGTAAGCAGAAGCAGACCTTACATGCACTCTTCCAGATTATTTAAACCTCTCACCATGCAGAAAAGCTGCAGCCTTTCTTGACCACATTAGAGTTTTACGGTGTCTGTGGTCAGAAGATAAATGGTCAGAAGACCCTGTTGCTGTTTGATTTACAGGGACATTTTACGCTATTCCAGTACTAAAGAGGGGTTTAAAAGCGAGCTTTAAGACCAGACAAATATACTGCCAGCTTTAAATGCTGATGAAAATCAAGGCATTCATATTTGTGTGCCCCATTTTCCTAGCAGATACAAAATATTGTTTCTTTTATTTCCTTTATCTCTTATCTCTCTACAAGTGGAACTATGCTTCATTATATGTTTTGCATTGCTGAATGCAAGAAAGTCATCAGCTTTGCTTCATGTGTGAGATAGTGCGATAACAAGAATACAAAACTACAAAAGGAAGACCTTTGTACAGACCCCATTTGCATTCAGTGATTCTATTGCCCTTCCACTCTGACTTAATAATGTATATGAAAGGTCTAAAATCATAAGCAGCTCCCGAGAACATTTTCGTAACTTGTGCTCTGAATCATGCCTGGATGCCTGCCAGCAGTGCTGACTCCCTCTGCTGCTGCAAGTTGCCTCCCTTTCCCTGCATCTCCTCAGGACTGACAGAGCGTGGGAGGACAGTTCAAGGCCAGAACCTCTCTGCCCTCTTGCTCTTCCTTGAGGGGATGGAAGTGAGGAAGCCCTTCTCTGGCTTCGCTGGAGGAGCAGGGGGAAGAATTGGCCTTGAATCTACACCTGTATATCCCCTGTAAGTTGTCTGACGTAGGAAGCAGAGCTTCTTGTCTCAAAGGAGGCTGTTTAATGGAGTCTGGTGTATATCTCAGGGACAAAGAGTAGTATCGCTTTGGGAGAAGGCACAGTGGACACTAATAAGCATTTAAGCAAAGTTCAGGGAAAAGAAGCTAGCAGGTAAAGGGAAGAGCAAAGGGACAGGTGGAATATTAAGCTGCACAACGGCAGTCTCAGTCACTTTGTGAATAATTATCAGAATCAGAAACCAATGAGTATCATAGGTCACGTGCTATTAAAGAAAGAGCAAAGTTCATTTTTCGTTACGGCCCTGTGTTGAACCAGTGGTGGTTCCATACATAGTTCTCAAGTATATCTGGAAAATATATTGCACATTTCTTATTTAAAAAAAAAAAAAAGAAAGAAAGAAAATGGATACAATAAATTACCCACCAAACCGTGTGCACAAAGAAAATAAAAAGACTGTTTGAACAGCTGGAATTTAAAACTTGTTATATTCCTGAGTTATTTATTTTAATAAATGAACAGCTACAATTAAGGTTAAAATGATCATACATGCCGGAAGGGAAACAATCCTGCTATTACGGCTTCCAAGAACTTGTACCCTGTGACAGTGCTGGTAGAGGGCCCTGTGTTATTGGTGGTAACTTTAGATAGACATAAAAGCATTTTTAACCACAACCACTTGAAGCACATGAACCGCTGTCCCAGCTAGTGGGGATCAAGTGAGTGCAGGGCTGAGGCTGACACATTTCAGCTTTCATATTCAGTATCTTAATACTTTTCTGAAGCTTCGATATTGAAACCAGACGAATGACAGTCTCTGTAGAAGCCGCAAAAGTGGTTGGAATCAACCTAACCAAAGTGTACACATAGGTCTTTTTTTTATGTTTGCCTCTGCAGTTGTTTCTGGACAGTACTTAAACCTAAGGGAGAAAATGTAGTCTTAAGTTCTCTTGGGTTTTTTACACGATAATTGGCTGTTATGAAAGGTATCCAGGTTTTCACTCCCACACGTAAAGGAGAAAAAGCAGGTCACAAGGTAGCATAAACCTTTTAAAATGTCATGATACCTTTCCAATCCACAGTCAGGAGCCCTGACTGTGAGGAGCAGAGATTGTGGATGTGGATTGTTGTACCTGCACAGAGCCCCTGGAGGAGGATGGCAGAAATTCCTTAAGCAGAATTAAGCATAGGGAAAAAACTCCTCAGTATCTCTAAGATTTTGGTAAGAGGGATGCGGGCATTCAGCAGGGCTGCTCAAAGTACTTTCATCAATAAATAAATTTGACCTTCTGTAATGTTGTCTGAGTTCTGATTCCACTTTGCCAATGGGGTTGGTATGTAGCAAGCACAGGGAAGCTCCTCACTTTTTGAAGAAATGCTCCGGAGGTGGTAAACACTTTTATGTGGACCTCATCCAAGAACCACTGAAGTTAGTGAGGGCAGGATTTCAACCTCAAAGTAATTTTTAAAGGTCTGCGAAGTAAAAAGAAAGACTGCTATTGTTTTTTATGGGCTTTCAATGCACTTGTTTTTCACCCTTGGGAACTTGAGTCAGATCAGAACTTTGTAAGTCTGATCTGAGCAACAAGAAGTTGTCCTTTTGGTAGGTATTTTCCCACACCCAAAACCACTAAAAACTCTCCCACATTTCAGTACCATTAGCTGTTGCTGTTCAGGTCTGTGGAGAAGGTCTGTGGAGAACCAGAAGAAATAAATCCAGGAGAGAAAGCTATACATTTTGCAATCGTATTTCATCATTTATGCCGCAATATGCATTTTTTTCTAAATGGCATTTAATTGCTTTCTTCTGAGGAACTCCCTTTAAAGCAATGTTTTCCTAAATAAATCCAGAAGTTTCTACATCTCAGACAAATGACACATCCTGCATCTAGTCTGATTCCAAATAATTCCACTCAAAAACATGTTTTATCATTTTGTTAGGTGAATAAAATGAAGATAATCAGACTTGAAAAAAAGTATTATTGTTTCCCAGTTCATTCAGTCAAACTGCATGTCTGTTTATTTGATTGTCTATGGGGCTTTTTTCATGCCCTGTAAATGAAGCATAAAGCCCATATATTAGGGCAAGAAATGAAGGAGATGCATCACGTGCTATGCTTAATAAGGGCTCAGGAAAGCTGTAGGTATTCTGGAAAACCCTGTCCTTCCTATTAACTTCCTCATTTCCACACACATGGAGCAAACTCCTCAAATGAGAGAGAATGAATATGGCGAGTCTAGGAGACACCTCCTATTTCCCACAAAACTAGCTGAAGAATATCATGGAATTTTAGGTACTGCACCTGAAAGTTAAGAACTGAAGAAACATTTATGGTACAGCATGCAGATTAATTTGTTTCAGCTCTAGTAGCCAGTTGTATGGGCTATGGTCTGTCCTCCTTCAGACAGGCAGTGGTCCTGGAGAGCTGGGCCAGTCATGCTAGAATTTTCCTGTGGAACGGATCTTCCCATAAGTGCTGCTGTGTTTGTCATGAAAAACATTCAATACTGCCTTTGATGCCATGATGATTTTTTGCTTTTTCTTTTATATCCCTTTTATACACTCTTTTATACAGCTTTTATGTATTCTTAGTGCTTTTAGCCTACGTAGTTATAATTCTTTGTTTGATAACTTCCCTTAGACCCAATATTCCGTTAAGCCAAGAGACCAAACATTCTGGAAACCCCAGACACCAAGGTCCTCTCCAGAACACATTCTGTAAACAGAGATAGGCCCATCCAGGGGAAGGTTCCTCATGAGGGGTCTCGCTGGAGTCCCTCATTGGGGAATCTTTGATAGATATGCTAATTTTTGCAAGGTATATAATTGTATACACATCACATTGTGAGTGGCCATTTTCTTCGGTGGGCATTCGGTGGGCATTTCAATGTGCATTTCAGTGCACCTAAGGATCCTTAAATAAATACCGAGGTAAAACCCTTTTTCCCTCTTAACTGTGTTCAGCTCTCTTAATTTTAAGACCAGGAAAAGGCGTCACCTTAAGTCCAAGGCTGGTTTCTTTTGGAGCTCATTATTGTCCTACTGTGCTTCCCTTCACTGCATTTAATTCAAAGTCATTGATTTCAGTGCATAGGCAGTTGTTGGATCAGAGTAGCTGATGCTCTCAGCCGTGATGCAAAGCTGTGGTTAAGCTCTTGTGTGGACCCCGTGTGCAAGGCAGGAGCTGCCTGCCCCTGCACAAAGACTTGAGTAGTTTCAGAGAAGCTGCTTGGATCCTTTGGGTCATGCCATGGAGCAGGCCCCTGTACCCCTGTATGCAGAAGTGCTGCAGGTTTGCTCAAAGGCAGCCAGGGGTCTAGGCCAAGAGGAAGCAATTAACAACTGCTGCAGAGAATCTACACCACTATAGCACATAGTACCTGTACGAGCAGGTTTTCAGAACATACTGCTAGGGCAAAAAGTGTTTTCGGGCATCAAATTGGATGAGTTTATTTTTAATAGAGTTAGGCACTCTTTTTTTTCCTTTTTTTTTTTTTTTCCAGTGAGCCGTAGATGAGGTAGAAGAAATGGAGCTCTGGAGGCAATGAAACAGGCCAAAGTTTGTGCCAAGATCAACTGAAAGAGTTTTGAAGACTAAAAGGCAATTTCTCCCATTCTCCTTATATGAAATATTTGTCTATAGAGAGCCAGAGTGGTCTGCTTTGACATTTTTACTTCTGGCTTTAAAATGTCCTTTTTCCATTAGAAAGGCCTACCTTATAAGCAAGGAAGCACAAAAAGCTTATTAAAAAAGCAAGGATGATGATGAAAAAATTATTAAAATGTTTTATTTCAGAGTAAATTAAATATTTGGAGTTGTCCAAAAACACCTGTCTGTTGTTTCTATTTTCCTGAGCTGTCCAAATTGAATCTAAATAATATTTCCCCAACTTTTTCCACACAGGCATAGAGAAAAAAAAGGCCTTTATTCTTCCAACTGTGTTCAGAAGTTGTCAACCTTACATGAGTTATGTGAGTTATGTTGAGGTACAATTATGTGAGGTATAGCTAAAAGCTATAACTTACCAGGCCAAATATCAAGTATTCTGTATGGTTGAACAAAGATTATTTTGCATTTTACAGAAAAATATACTGGAAGTAAGCTGAGGATTTAGAATTTTCTTAGTCTCCTATCTAGAGATACTATGGATCTCAAACAGAGATAGAATCCTCAGTTAGTATAGTTTAGAAACTTCTAAAGAAGAAATTTTTTTTTTTTTTTGGTCATAGACTCGTTCTTTAAAGTCTTAGAGATTTCTGAGTCCATTAAATATCTCACAGAGCACTGGGAAGCTTCCACGTCTAGCTCTGGTGAGACACTGGATCTGAAATCTACCATCAGTTCAGACCTGCTTATTGCTTGTCTTACACCTTGGGTCAATGCACTCTAAAGCAAAAGAACACAAGGAAAGTATCATGAGTTGGTACAACTCAAGGAAATGGTCTATGATTAAGAGATAATTTGGAAAGTTCTTCAGGATTTAGAAGTTAAACGTGGTACTTGAAGGAGACTGGGAGGACCAAGTGCAGTCAAAATATGAAATGACATTTACCTTCAGTACACTGACATTACTTTTCATCATCCAAAGTGTGTGTTTCTTTAGTGTCCTTTCAAAGAGCACTGCTCTTCAGAGTCCACAATCTGCATGAATCAGGTCCCAGAAGTTATGAGAACGACTGTGATCTCTACTGAAAGGACAGCTGATTTCTCTGGCACAGGGAATGCTGGCATTTTGTGTGCACAGCCCAGCAGGCAAAGGGCTGCTCACAGCAGCTGTGCCGTAGCCATACACCATTCATGTCTGCAAGATTTAAGATGCCTTCAGACACTGCCACGCTAAAGATGGCATGTCAGATGTTTCCCAGACACATTCTCTGTGCCAAAGTGCCACTACAGCTGTCAGTGAAAAAGACAACCATCCCTTCTTCTCATCCCTTAATAAAGGCAGTGGGGAAAATGCAGGGATCTTGATCTCTGGATCCAACTACTACGAAAAGCAGGGGATTGATGTGTGTATACACTTGTGTGTGTGTGCAGCTGGCGTGCATGCTCACAGCAGTCAATTACCTGTATCAGATGTGTTCCACGGGACTCTACACAGTCCTGGAACCTTGACTGCTCAGCCTGGTGACCTGGCTCTGATCCCCCTGCACCCACGGCTCCCTGCATTTTAGACAAGGTGTTGTGACAGTGTGTATCCCTGAGAGTCAGGATGCAGCCAGAGTAGGTACATGGAGCATAGAGTTGGGAAGTTATCCCAGATCTGACTGATGAAAGAGCACCTACACAGTCAGCAATGTTAAACCTTGCAGTAAAATTTATTACCTCAATTTTCCATTAAAACATTTCACTGAGGGTCATGGTTGCACTCATTATCCTAATTCCACACACCAGAAAGCCAAATGAGCAGCTAGAGGAGAGCAATACTCCTGATATCCTCCAGCAACAGAGATGGAAAGAGAACCTGTATCTTTTTAGTTCTCTTCCAGTGCCTTAGTCCACTGGCAGCCTTATCATTGCACAGATTGAGAGGTCTACTCCAGGTTGCTGAGGTATCATGAAGTGTGGTGTACATTAATTACAAAGAGACTGGAGAGCCATTGCATACAGCAGTATGTAATGTAACACGGATTAAATTCAAATTATCATATTGGAAACACACAAACAATTCTAAAAATGCTTAAATCAATATGGAGACTGAATCTCTATATTGATTTAAAAGATTTTCAATCACTTAGACTCCCTGAAAAAGCAGGAATACAGTCACCCAGTTCCACACACCTAAAATAGCAGGCCAAAGGCCTTCCTAGGTCCTCCCTCTGATGAGAAGAGACAGTGCAGCTCTTCTGAGAGCCATTCAGAATGTCGGTGCTCTGGGTCAATTCTTCTGGGAGACTTTCTCTGAATACTGACAGGAGGTATCGGTGAAACTAAGTTAACCTGAGTTAACCTGGATGATAAAAGATAACTGGTGTAGATAACATCTTAATACATCCATGGCTTTTACTCAACACTAGCTACTGAATTTTTTGTTTTATTTTCTCTTTAACATTTAGGATATACTGACCTCCCAGTCAATTCTAGAACTGCTAAGTGAGGATATGCAAATCAATGTATTCCCAACACAGTGTACAGAGAATATATAGACTTTGGATTGGTTTTGGAAAGGATAGAGTTAATTTTGCTCATAGCAGCTCCTATGGTGCTATGCTTTGGATTCATGATGAAAACAGTGTTGAGAACACAGGGATGTTTCAGCCACTCTGAGCAGTGCTTGCGCAGCACCGTTTCTCAGGACAACAAGGCTGAGGATGCACAAGAGGTTGGGAGGAGACACAGCGGGGACAGCTGACCCCAAGTGACCATGGAGATATTCACACCATAAGGTGTTGTGCTTAGCAATAAAAGCTGGGAGAAGAAGGAGGAAGGGGGAACATTTGTAGTGATGGCGTTTGCCTTCCCAAGTTATCAACATGCATGATGGAGCCCAGCCTTCCTGGGGTGGCTGAACACCTGCCTGTCCGTGGGAAGTAGTGAATGAATTCACTGTTTCACTTTACTTGTGCACACAACTGCCTTTAATATCAAACTGTCTTTATCTCAAAACACAAATTTTCTCACTTTAATCCTCTCAACTGTCTCCCTCATTCTGCTGGGCAAGAGTGAGTGAGCAATCTGGGTGGGAATGAGCTGCCTGCCAGGGCTAACCCACAGCATCTTCTAACACGCGTGTTACAGTACATTTTTCCTTGGCACTCATTGTACATGCGCATCTATCACGTCACAGCACAGATGTGCTTAGAAATCATCAACTTGGTATTTTTGAGCTTTCCCAGCTTCTGTCCTCAAGGGTGAGATGTAGGTCAATACTGTTTTTCAGAGTCTTAGATACACACTCTAAGAGAAAACAAATGAGCCTCTGAAGGGCACATTTTTTGCTACTGTGAGCTAGGAACTGAGGCTGTGATGTGAATTTACTGAAAGGAAAGCTAGTACATATTCTACTTATGATGTATCTTTTCCAACCTTAATGATTCTATGATTCTACCTCAACTGATATCTGATAAACCAAATGAACAACCTACAGAAAATGGAAGCCAAATGAGACAGGTTTTATGATCGCACTGTATACCTATTCAGTGGATGGTCATTGCTAGAGACAAGCGCATCAGCAGGGAGAATTTGTACAGCTTGTTTGCAATACGCAGTCAGCACAAAAGCTTGATGGATCCTTGGCAGAAATTAAGCTGGCAGTGCTTTGTTCCAATGAGCAAAAATCAAACACTGAATTTTGGATATTGAAATATTTGATCAATGACCAGAGACCTCTGCCACTCTTTAGCTAACAAATGACTCATCACATGCTAATCTAAGAAATTCACTTTCTGATTTTGTGATGGCTATGCAGGGAGAATTGCTTTCAATTCCCTCCCCAGAACACCCCCAGCAGCAAAAGCAGATGTTACAAGCCAGTTGATGGCCACTTCCAAAGCTAAGCTCAACTGCAATTTGCTGCTGTTGAAGTCTGTAAAGATAAACCAGCTCAAGGATACATCCTTGATGTGCTCACCAGCTAAAGGATACATCTCTTAAGTCCTTGAAGAGATTACTCAATGCACACAGTGACCAAATTGCCTCTCCAAATAAAAAGAGTTTTCTTTAACCTTTTGAAACTGTGGCAATTCCATCCACTCCTTTTGGCTCATCTGCCTTGGTATGACTCCAAGTGTGAGCTGCAGCTCGTTTTCTCCAAGGCAGAGAAGAAAGGACTTGCTGAAATTACTACATCAAGGCATAAACTGTCTTTGGACGTTGCAAATACTAAAATTTTACATGGGTTCAAGGAGAAATAGAAATTCATAGAAGACAAGTCCACTGAGGACTGCTAAATTCAACCATATGTAGCTCAGAAACCTCTGAGCTGCAAGTGGCTGGCAGCAAGAAGGGTATTTGGGGGAAAGTACTGAGTATGCCTGTTTTCTTTGTATACTTCTTGGCTCACGTTGGAGGCAGGATACAGTGCTAATAAGAACATTGGTCTGATCCAGAATGGCTGCTCATATATGTTGTATTAGTTAAATAATCACATCTTCCATGCAGACAAACTGTCTGCAATTAAAGTCAATTTGTAGTTTCCTGGCTAGTTTCAAAACTGTAGCAAGTATTTACAGCCTCCACTTTCCCCGACCCTGAATGACCTGACACTGCAAGCTCCCAGCTTGTGGCTCTGCTGCTTAACCTGTGCCTCTGCTGCTTAACCACAGCCCTTACCCTGTGCCACAGCCGGCACGGAGCCAGCAACACTCTGGTACTTCGTGTCTGCCTGGAGAGCTGGGCCTGCAAGCGCATCTGGCTGTGACGCTCTGCTGGTGCGGCAGAGCGTTCCATCAGCCAGGCCGACCCCCGGGTCTGGCTCAGGTGCTGCGACTGCCCAGCGCCATCCGGGAGCCTCCCATGGCGGCAATGCGGGAGAGGAGCCGGCGGCGGGGAGGAAGGGCAGGGGGACTCCTCGCACCAGCGCCGCAATCAAAGCAAACCCGGCGGAACCGCAGCTGGGGCCGCCTGCGATTAACATCACTTCTTGTGCAGCTTCCAGCGCACCCTTCGGTCCTTCCCGCTGCCATCGAGGGGAACATGACCTTCACTCTGAAGAACACTGCTGCAGCACGAGCAAGCCGAGACGGCGGGGCCGCTGACAACGTGGAGCTGTAAATCTGGGTTAAATAATAAATTATCCCGGATTAATGGCTGCTTGCTGTTCCTGCTGCACAGCGGCAAATGTGACCCGTTCGCAGCAAACATACATTCGTTGAAATTAGCCTGCAAAACTAAAACCCAAATGTAAGCGAAACCAAAAGCAAGGCCTTGGGCTTTAAAAGGATATGAAAAAGAAGGAGTGTATGCACATTAACTTTCTGCTGAGAAGATATTTTTTCATTAAGCAGAAACAAGCACAGAGATTTCTGACCAACCAATGCTAGAAATCAAGATTACAATTTTTGCTTTTTCTAAATTTACTGCTTTGTGAGTTTTTTTCCAAACTAATGGCCATAGTCCTTCCCCCTGACTTTTTTTTTCCCTTGGGTAAAATGGAGCACAGTCCTCAGGGATGTCAGCTCATGAAATGGTAGTAATCACTAATAATGACCATGTGTAACCATTACTATGTAGGCCACCTGATTAGTCTTGTAATTTTTTTTGTTATACAACACAAAACACAATAAAAAGGATACCATCCCTCTGCCATCAAAATTAGAAATGAAAATTGAAAATGACATTAAAATATTTCACATTATTTCACAGAAAATGCAGCTTTCCAGCTGAGGGTGGAAAGTAACAACACTGACTGATAATTACAGTATAAATACATCATCAGATAACTAACATGTCTTGGCTGGGAGATGAGTTGAAATGTGTTCTGTCATGTCTGGCAAAGTCAGGAGCATTTTAACCTTCTGAAAACTAACCCATTTTCTGAAAGTTCTCTGCATTGAAAAATTCTCCTTAGAGTGTCATTGTCTTTTCCTGAAACATCTTGGCTGCTACAGCATGTAGGATTCACTAAGTCCTAGTAATCTACCAGGGAATTTCTGAAGTCTTCTGCCACATCTGCTGCCCAAGCAGAATGCAGTCTGGTTTTACCTCATTCAATAAATGCACATATTTGGAAAAGCAAATCCTGGCAAGTGAGAAAATATTATGATGCGTTCCACTGTTTCATGTTAAAGAGACAGTATGAAATCAAATTAAGCCTTTTGGGGAAAAGTATATTGGAGGAGAAATTAAGCCCAAAACTAAAGAAATATTCTCAGGGAATTAAATATAAAAGCATTCCTTTCTTTGGAATATGCTTTTCTACTCTTTTGTCAGAGTGTTCTGCATTCAGCATACCACAAAGCTCCAGCTTTTATAAAGACTTTCAGACAGGCAATGTTGCTGAAAGATCTGTGTGGAACCCTGGAAAGAACCCTGTGTGGATTGGGACTTATTCCCTTCTATTTCAACAAAAGAAAATATTATATATTTTCTATTGTTTTGTGATCGAACTCATTACTGTTGAAAATGCTGAAAGTTGCACCAGTCTGTATGCTGAGGTCCAGCTGGGAAGCTGCTATTTTTTGTCTAGTAAAAGAAATCCCTAGAATGCGTCGGTAACCTCACAGTACAGGGTAAGGGAGCAAAATTGGCTGACAGAATGGAATGACTGGAAGGGACCAGCCTGAGCTGGTGCTCCCCAAGAGACACGAGCAGCTTTTCCAAGAACAGGTGGGAAAGGAGGTGTACAACTGTCCCAAGTTATTTTATTCTAGCCAAGAACTGACCAATGAGAAGGCCGAGATGTCTCATTCATGCAGATGCGTATCCATATGAACCATCTGCAATGCAGCTAGACAACAAGAGGGGCCAAAATCTGTGTGAAGAGTTACTCCTGAATCCTAGACAAGAGCAGGTCCCAAGAAACAGGGAAATTAAGTGGGTTTGGTGCATTCTGTACTGACACCCTCAGGGACTGATGACCTTCCATAAGCCACTGTGTGGGTATAGTAATAGAATATGACAATAAATGGTTACTCTATCTTTGTTGCTAACACTTTTTGCTCCTCAGAAGGAAACACTACCAGTAAGCTGCTAGGCCAGGAACTTCGGCTAGAGCCAGCTCATCTCAGTGAATACTAGCTATTTTTTGCTCTAACGGAAAACTCCTCTTGGACAGCAAAGAAAGGGAATCTATTCTTCATTTTTCGGCAATAGAAAAGAGGATGCATCGACTGTGGGTGAAATAGGTGAAAAAACCAAGCGCAAGAGAGCATTTCAGAAAGCTTCATCTGTACCATGGTCTAGATGTGCACTAGTAGTGTCATTCACGAGTAACAACCATACCTTACAACGCATAGGAAAGGTTGATTTCCGCATAGGTTTGTTTCCTACAGTGGAGAGTTTTCTTTGTCGTGGATGGGGGGAATGGGACCTAATATCACTGCAATTGGAGTGGCTGCTACAGAGTTGACTGCCATACATTAGCCTGGTTTACAAAAATCAGACTGGAACGACAAAGTCAAAAGATCACCCAAGATATTATTCCTTAGCCATGAAAATAGTTAGGTGCTTGAAAGAATGAATCACTTTATCACCACTTTGCAACATTCCAGTGTGTTTTATATTTTTTCTTACAGTTATTAAATATGCCACTAACATTTCCTGTGATTATAAAAGAATATATTAAGAAAAACATATTCTGAAATACTTTCTAAACTTTTCTACAACCTCTATCGTTTGTGTGTGCTACCTATTACTACCCACCATCCATCTATTTTAATTTATTCTGCCTGTGATGCTATTTGTTACTTAATCAACCCTCCAAAACCAAATGCTGGATTTGCTTCACCATTATTCTATTGCTACTAAGAGACTTCTTGACATTTCATGTTTTAACATGCTGTTATAACTTAGTTAAACTTTTACAAGTTCAGTTGAATTTTCCATGCCTGGTGTTTGTTCCAGGCTGTTGTTATTCATGTGTTTTTAAATTTCAAGAGTCATGGTTCAATTGTTTCTAAGAAGAAAGTTAGGGAAAAATAAGTTTTGCCCACACATGAAAAAATTAGGCCATTTCTTGTATGCAATTTGTTTAATACTTTAAAGAATGTATATAAAATTTGGCAGGGGAACAGGCACTCCTGCCAGGAGTCCTTTTTGCTGTCTTTGTGAAAGCTTTTTTAGAAAATGCATTTTGCACATCCTTAATAAAGCCCTTGATTTTCTAGTACCTATGATCTCTGATGGCTCTTGCCCCACAGAGCTCCCTGGCTGGGCCCTGCTGCCCAGCCAGGCTAGGGTTACTGGGGTCAGGACAGCAATGGTGACTCAAAATTACTCTAGACTATGCACAGGAATATAAAGAAGCCTCTTTCTGTATCTGTGAATAACATGACTGCCACTAACCAACAGCAGGGAAGAGGAAACCCTCTGAAGCAAATTCATTTGCGGTATGTGCTGGACGGTATAAATACAAAGGAGCAGTTGAAAGTAATGAATCTAATGACAGACTGAAACCAGTGCTGGATGCCTGTGAGAGACTGGATGAATGGAGAGACAAGTGGCTAAAGGGAGAGGCAGTGGGATCAGACAAGAAACAAAAGAGTTGCCAAATTCAAGGGGTTTTTTTGTTGGTTTTATCATTAAAACTGAAAAATGTTATGTCTAGAAACTGATTTCTGATTTTCATGTTACTCTAGTGCAACAGTGTTGCTGATTTCAGTGTTGCTGAGTTGCTCTCATTTTTTGGCGGCAGTATGAAGAGCAGAATTGAATCATCCAGTTGCGCTGGAAAACTTCCTGCTTTTCAAATGCACCAGTAAGAGTTATGGCTTTCCACGTGGCTTTTACAAATGTGTTCGGCCCTGGAACACATCAAGTTGTTCTACAAACCTACAACAGTTCTCAAATGTCATGTGCAGCAAACCAGCATTCTTTTAGCAAGAACAGTCAAGCCGGGCAGAAATGTACGACTCTTCCAAAATTTTAAATCATGTTCCAAGTGAATAATGACATATTTGGTTTGCTGCGTTTTTCTTTATATTGAAGATACCTTCATAGCAAGTGAAGAAAAGGAGCAAACCAGTTGCTTATCGGACAGGTTAAACAGTAGAGAAATGTTTGAATTAGAAATATCATGAAAACAGCCACTCAGAAGCTTTGTTTCATTACAAATGGCAGCAGTCTATTTAATCGACTTTGATGAGTGTTTGCATGTGGAGCTACGTGAATAGAGTATGTATGCCTAAGTAAAACAAAAACCCCTGCCACACCTGGCCATACTCTCAAGAGTGGATATAAAGTACTTGACGTGGTACAAGGCTCACTCTGGCCTGGAGCACTAGAGCAGGAGGTGAGAGGCCTCCAAGTCCTGCCTCACAAACACCCCACATTCTTCCTCCTAAAAGTGGCTGGCTATCAAGTAGGTGTTCCCCAAAACTGAAAACTGAGCAAATTATTCAGCTCAGAAAGGCTCCATCAGTCAGGTTTCGTGTAACACTACCTCCCTCATTTGACCACCCCTAGGGGAAAACCTTATGACTTCCCACAAAAGGGAGACCAAAGGCCTGGATATTGCATCCATTTTTAAAGAAAGAGATTTTAAAAAGAAAAAAACGCCCAAACCTCTGAACAAAACCTTGTTAAGACACATACAATAAAATTTGCAAACACATGCTGGGCCAACTTCCAATCTCAGTTGAACAGAGAAACTCTGCTAAAACAGAGTGAGCTGGAAGAGAGGGAGGAAGAGGACAGATGGGAGAAGCAGATGAAATAAGGAACAAATGCAGACAGAATGATTAATTTACTTTAGAATGGAGAGAACCACTTATCCATAACTGCCTGCAATGAAACACACATATTTTTCCATGTATACAATGTTTTGAGTTGGTACAGAGGCATTATGTGATTGTGAATGGAAGGGCAAGAGGGAATGAGACTGTTTTTTTGGACCTTGCTCAGAAAAGGATGTGTTTTTTCTTCTGTGGCACTTAAGAACACGTCGTAATATTTTTCTGAACTGGCGTTTCTATGAAGAGATTCTTCATGCTATGAAAATGTTATGTCTCAAGCTATCAGAAGTCTCTAGATCTCAGTGGTACTTTGCACTTAACACCAAATGATATTTTGAAATGTACTCTGAGTTTAAACTGCTGATTTATCCCTCACTCATATCAAAACAAAGATGTGTTTATTTTTCCAGTTTTATGCTGTGATAAGTCACTTTAGTGCATTTAAACTAGGAAAACATGGCACAGAATGTAGGTAGAACTTTTGATTAAAGAAAATATGCAGAAAAAACACTGTTAAGACACCAACATCAAGCACTAAAATGTGAGGCAAATATCAGAATCAATTGCTGCTTGATCAACTTGAATATGGCCTTCCTGCATGCAGACATTCTACTGCAACCTTTAATCATATGTCATCTATTACATTTTCCACACAGAAACTCTATCTGCTTCCAATGGACTAAAAGGATGGCTCAAACCTTATTAAAACAAAATACTGAATTTCTGTCTTCATCATGGGATGTGCAGCTGCCTCAGTCCCAGAACCTCTCCATTTCTCAAAGCAAATGACATTGGCATCCCAGCCAGTGACCACAAGGCCTGCTGATTAAAGCATTATACACAAGCTAGGTATTGCTAATACCTTAAGATAAAGCTAGATGACAAAGAGAAAACAATCAGAAAGATTTTGCAGAGAACCCATTGATGACCGATACAAGCAGCTAAATCTGGTGTAGGAATACAAAATTTTAGCCATATTCCAGAATTTGTGTGGCACAGCACCAAACCACATGCTATGCCCATAACCCCCTTGCTTAGCTGATATAAATCTATTAAGATGTCACTAGCATACTATCCAACAGCTGTCACATGAAACATGCTGGCTCTATAAAAAAGCTCTGGGAAAAAGAGGATCTATGCAGATGACAGGAGCTGCCTGAAATCCCCCTCAGCAAAGCTGGATTTCAAGGATAGTGATTCCATGATAGCTGGCCTTTATAGTATCCGCTCTGGGCAGATGTGGCTTTTTTGATCAATGGATTTTAACACACCTTCTTCATAGCAGCAATAGAAACAGTGGTTCTGGTGCTGTTAGCTATAATTTTAACATCATATACGTACATACTCTCATATTCAGAAGTCACTCATTCTTGATTTCTTGCAGAAGTGACAATTGAAATGACAATTAAACTGTGAGACAAAAACCATTTTGTGGAGGGTTTTCAGAAACCAATTGAGAACTGCTGTGCTTGAAAGTAATGAGAAGAAAATAACTGCCAAGGGAGGCTTCTTCCTTTCAGGATTGTTTCAACTAAGACATCAACTTCATATCACTTTCAGGTCTTTTAACAAGCTCTCTTACTCTTACTACAGATACTTTCTTAGTAGGTTTAGAGCAGTGATTGCCTGACTACCTTCTCTCTACTGAGTTTTCAAGTGCCCAGTTACCAGCAAGGTAATAATCAGAAGCCACGCACTCTAAATGCCTAAGATAATGCAAAATACGGGATGTACAGTGTTGGCACGGGGACTTTGAGATCAGGATTTTACTATTAGTTTTGTCATGCCCTTTCAGGATGATTTTGTCAAGATCTTCTGCAGATGAAAATCTTTGAAGGTCTAAGACTTACATCTCTCTGTAAAATAACCTTCCTCTTTTCCTTCTCTGACTTACGTATTTTCATTGTGGCCAGGCTGGTTTCATGGTTTTTTGGGAGATCTGTTCCAAATAGGGTTCCTAAGCGGCCCTTTCAGCAGCACAAGTAATTAATGAAAGTGATTTAATTTACATCCTCTTCATGGATATTCTTCTGAAGTCCTCTTATCAGTTACAACGCAAAAGTTATAGCAATGTCTCACATGATTATTATTATCCAGTTTTTGTGGGTGTGTATGTTGGGGCTGTTGGAGTACAGCCTCCCAGAGTTGTCATCCTTTCTCTTTCAAGGCTAAAATAAATACATGGGTAAATACTATGGGCTGTGGTGCAGCATCTTATGGAGAACAGAATTCTCAATAATTCATGGTATCAATTTGAAACATAAAGGCAATGAGCACTGGGGAGCCTGTACCAGAGAGAATGGTGCAAAGCCATTAAACTGAAATATTTATGGAGAACTTTCATAGTGTTCAACACTATGTCTGCACACTGATCTATCTTTTGAGTTGAAGGAATGAGTGGAATTATTTGCTTTGTCTGCCTCTCAAGCCTTTTTTGGCCCATTAGAAAAGAATGCTTGCTTTTTTATATTTTTGATCAATAAATGCATTAATTCCACATTTCTTTAGGTGTCCATTCATGAACCTGCTTCATGCAGGCAAAAGTCATATCTAGGCACCTAGAAATCAATTGCACTGATGGGAAAATACACTTAATTTCTCACATTTTTAGGAAAAGCTTTCTTAAAAAGCTGACATTGTTAGTCAACTAAATATTGCTTTTTGTCAGGAAAGCTGTTGGGAAAACTTCCAGTGCTGGTAAGAGCCATGTTTTCATGGATTTACTAAGAAAAAGACATCAAAGTATTGGCTGGATTGTTTCTTTTTTATTGCAGTTTTGGGGAATAGTTAAAACACGGTGCTAGACTTAGTGCAACGCCCAATATCCCTGGAAACCGATGATGCAGAAATGGGAGCAGTGAATGGAAGGACATCAAGCTAACAGTTACCGTGTCCAGGAATTAGAGCCACTTCAGTGCGAAGCCCAGCAAGGATTAGTGATCTCTTTCCTGACTGGGAGCAGCATCCAGGAGGCCAGGATAAATGGCAGGGGCCGTGAGGATGCAGTATCTGTATATCTATGCTCACTGTATCAGCAGCTTCCTTGAGTGTCTGCCTGAGAGAGATTTAAAGTTTATGGGGTGGCACCAGAGCTGGAAGACCAGCCGTGGAAAGTTCAGATACTGGGGTCCCATTGAGCCTTCTTTTAAATAGGAGTTTAAAGGAAAATTATTTGACTCTCCTCTACATGTCTTCCAGTGTGAATTCATCTTTCTGGAGCACAAATGGCTTGAATTTTTCACTATTGCCTTGCACAACAGTGTACAAGGAGAGATGCTGTGTTGTTTGGAAATGCTTGGAAATGCTCCACCCACGCATCACTTCTTGAATGTGACAGTGACAACTGACAGTCATGTTCAGGCTGCTGTTAGGTATCTAATCCAACTTGTTCCTCTAGGCTTCTTCTGCTGTCAGTGGTGGGAGTGTTGAACTGGGCTCAGTTTATCCTTTCCTCAGAAAGATATCTGAGATAACTGGCCAGGACTGCCCTTAGAAAGGGTCTTTGCCTCTCCCAAATGACCTCAGAGAGGATGCTGGGAAGCATTGCAGATTACGCATCTGCCTTTCAGATGGTGACAACAGGTGTTAAGACTCTTGGTCACAGGATCTGTTCTCCCAGGGGAATGAAATAACTGCCATGAGTTTTCAGGACAGGAATTCACAGCCCCAAGTGAATTCTTTATTCAGGGAATGAGGAAAAGTTAAGCACACGGGAAAACAAGAAAAAAAAGTGTGCTGAGAAAGGGCTACCTAAGCCAGATGAACAGAAACGATCAAATGAGCGGAGCAGCTACATTCCTGCCACTAACACAGTTATGTGAGAACAGCAGAAATCTCATGGCTTTTGATCGGTCCCCTTTGGCAACTGGCATTACTGCTATTGCTTTCTTCAGAGAAAAAAAATTGGACAAGGGTGAGAACAGTGCTTTGTTTCCTATCACAGTGCAAGGAGTGGAACACAGGATCAGAAAGGAGAAGCCTCACAAGTCCAGGGGGTTTGGGCCCACTTCTGTCCTCTCCCAAGGTAATAATCTCAGCTCCAAGCACCTAGCTGTGATGTGGAAACTACAGTGCTTAGGAAAGCCATACAAGACTGGTAAGGCTGGGAAGTTAACAAATAGAGAGGACCTACTTTTTATTTCAACTCTTTTGCTTACTTGTTTTTGTCTTGCTCCTGAGTATAGGCACCCAGATTCCTGCTCTGTTTCAGACTAGAGGCCTCAGTTTTTTCTGGATTTCAGTCCTCAGTTCCTTACTCAGCAAAGTTTTGAGGGATGCTCTCCTCAGATTGCTGGGACTGCAACTCCATTCCTAAAGATCTAAAGAGGCTGCCAGAAACAAACAAATTGCAGGCTCTGGGGAATAGTGTGGAAAATCCTAATTGTTCCAAAACTCTTTATAAATGAGATCCCTGTTTATTTTGATGCCTAAACACAGATTTAAATATTTAACTTCAGGCTGTGCACTTGAAAGCTCTGGCTTTAAAAACCCTTTAAAATCCTCTCTTTGGTGGTTTAAGGTCACCGAATCTCATCTGACCTTCCCATAATGTGCAATTTCCCCTTTGACAGCACACAAACAGCATAGTACTAGGACAGCCAATCCAGACAATACTGGCAGCTCAGGAGGCAGCAGGAGAAGGCCAGTGGTGGGGTGGAGACAGTGGTGGGGCTCACTGTCCTCACTGGTCCCAGCACTCTGCAGGCACTCAGCCCCGGCACAGGCCTCTGAGCAGCTCCATGGCAGCAGAAACGACCCTGGAGGATGAAAGGACAATCTGCCTCTTCTGTGATTGGAGGAATAATCTGGTTTGGATTAAAACATCCCTGATACTTTTACTTATGAAACACCTTTGTAAAGGCACCGAGCCTCCTGAGGTGCAACAATCCTAACTAGCAGCTCCAAGCCTCCAGCTGGGCACTCTGTAATCATCCATAACCTCCAAAATCATTTTGGAGCTTTTATTGGGCAGCTTGATCCTTGCCTGTGTGGACCAGTCAGGTGAGGAGAAGAAAGCTCAGACTGGGAGTCTGGCCAGGACAGAAGCATGGCAAGACCCTCCACTGCCATGTAGGCACTGATAACTGTGTGAAGAGGGATACAGGCTGTCACCTCAAAGTAGCAGGGCCAAAGAATCAGTCTCAATGAACAAGAGTTCACTGGCTGGAACAGAGCCAGGCCACTTGGAAGTAGATAAAGAAACTGCCCATACTTCACGTCCGCTGTTTGGTGTTCACTCACCTTACAGAAATTCATGGTGGCAGAAAAAAGGGGAGAGAGTTGAACACAAGATATTCATCTTGCTTTTGCCCTGAACACAGAGCATGTTAATGCTCTCCGGATCGTGTTTTGGCAAGAACAGCTTTTAACATTTTAAAGTAATGTCTTATTTTACCTTAGTGAAACTTGTTGAGCTGGCAGTCTTTATGACTGAAGCCCTCTATTGAACACAGAGCACTTGCTGGGATGACACAGCCAGGAGTGACAGTGTTCCCTCCCATTTTATACTGCACAAAATGAAGAGTCTGCTGTGCTAATGATAGACTGTATCCAATTACAAATAAAAATACTATGTTCCCACCACTAAAGCTACTCCTGGAACTCCTCAGGGTTCCTTTATTTTTATGACCTGTCTGTAAGCAGTTACTTTAACCCTCTGATGGTATTTATAAACTGATATACACCACTATAAAAGATAGCCTTCTTTTACAATTCTGGATGATTGCACATGGGTTTGCAGTCCCTCCCTCACTAGATGTCACTTTATTCTCCTTCAAGTATAATTTTCACAATGTAAAGCTTACTATTCAGAGCATATTTGGATATTCTTGACTGGAAATCACCTGTACACTCCCCATCAACTCCTGCTGGAGCTTCCTGGTGGGGCAGCTACATCACACTGAGCGAGGATTGACAAAAGGTTTTCAGGCTTTGAGAAGAGCTGGGTTGGTACAAGAGTTCAGGAATGTCAGAGGCAGCCAGGCTGTTACCATACACCAACCCAGACAGTGCCCTCCTGATCCGATACACCCTTTGGCTCTATGTGTATTTCTTCTCGCATCGCTTCCTGCAAATTGCAGCTGGTCTGCCTAGCCGAGATTTTCCTACCAGATCCAGCTCCTGAACTTTTCACTGACTATAGTTACATGGGATGTGCAGCACTTTCAAGGTCAAAACATGAGTTTGGACAAAATATCTCAGGCAAATCTGAATTAGGGAATTTATGAGCTTTGGTTACATCATGGTATCCTTCTAAAAGGCTATCACTTCACTTCCCACTTCTGCAAAATTTAACGTGTTCCTAAAATGGCCCCCTCCTTGAGCTTCAGATTGAAATATCCTGCACATCTGGGTGACCATACCTGGAGTACTGGACCTGGCCTAGCTATAATCTTCACCAGCTTCTTGGAGTGCTTCTGGCAACATCAACTGGATGTTCATCCTCTAGAATCAGATTACCATAGCACGGTATATCCTGTGGGATTCACTACTAAAGCTACAGCTCTCGTCCATTTTCCATAGTGCTTCCACCCAGAAGATTTTGTGGAAGGCGAAGAGGCGGCCCCAACACACAGCCTCAGCTTGGAACAAGCATGGCTTGTGTGGTGGATCAGCATTTGTCTTGAATAAAATGAGGGGGGGAAGTGTGTTTTTCAGGACAACAGTAAGGAATTTTAGTCTTTTACTTGAACGAGGGTAGAACTTTTCAATATGAGGACCAGACACCTTATGGGGCATCTAGGAAAAACTATCCCTCTCTAGATGACAAGAGATGTTTAAGCCACGGGCTAGAGCTTTAGTGAACAATGAACCCACTTGCAGGACCATTAGCCCTGCCAAACTCCCAAATACTTTCTTGTGGAGCTCAGTTCATGTAGCAGGTCATTCAGCTGTATTTTAATGAAGTTCTGCCTAGACTTCCTGGCCTAGTGAAATAACATTGCTTAAGCTCTCACAGCACTGGGTAGAAGGAAAAACTCCAGGCTGGACTATGTTATCATCTGTAATACTATAACACACATTTTTCTTCTTTGGCAGTTTCAACAGCATTTGAAATCTTGCTATAAAGTCCAAGGAAATCAGAATATGAGACCTTTGTCGAGAATTTCTTCAGACTTACATGTTTCTCAAACAAAGTGCTGACTTGAAGCTCAGAGAATTGAGAAAATTGAAAATTACACAGTGTAAAGATCCTGAAAATTGCTCTTTTGCTTTGGAGACCTGGGCAGATTCAGGGAAATGTCAGTGTAATAGTGCAGTACCTTTGCTGAAGAAGTTGTACCATAATTGTTGATCTGTACTTCATCAGTGTTCTAAGAGCACCAATTTTCCCTAATCTAACTTTTGAACTGGAAATTCGGTAGCTTTTTTTTTGGTAAACAATTTTGTCTCACAAAGACCAGGCATCATCTTCTGCACCTTTGCTGTTATTTTGTTCCAGTGAGTTAAGTTTGGGCATTGAGCAATCAAATCACTGGTGCTCATAAGCTATAATTTTCAGTTTTCTAAGGAAGATACACAAAATGGAAATTGGCAAACATGTGATTCCATTTCAGGGTGTCTGGTGAAAATATTTTGGATCAGTAACATATCTGAGACAAGACTGGAGAATTGGCCAGACGTCCTGTATGTAATATGCCAAAAAAGCCAGAGCAGCATCCACTGACAATTCAAATGCTTTTTAAGGTTGAGAAAAGTGTAATTAGAAGAGTATTCACTCTTTATGAAGTATGACTTATGGAACAGGGTTATATAGGAAAGCTGAAATTATCCATTAATTGACAGCTTTATCCTGGGGATTTTTTCCCTCTTCAACATAAACATTTGTCTTGACCATTTTTTTAAAATTACAGTAGACTAGAAGTTTGCCAAATATTTAGTGGTTTTGTGAAGTTGTTTGGTATTCATGTCTACTACAGTTCTACAGAAAACAGTTTTAAGAGCCATTTCTTTCACCACATGGCTGGCAATCTAGAGAGGGGTGAAGGATAACAAACTTTAAAAAGATGTGCTAAAGAAAAATGTGATTTGAGCTAAAAAAAAAAAAAAAGACATTTTTGCAGGGGCTGGATTCATGTCTTGCCAATATTTATTACAGTGCTTATCATTAGGACAGTGATTTTTCACATGTTCAGTCTATTCCAAAACACAATGCTGCCATGTTTTCAGCTCTTGGGCTTCCCGCCTTCCTGAGAGGAGACTGGAGGCTGACGAAAGCTCTCTCCTTCCCCACCCTTCTTTACATCCTCAGTGGCCCACAGCACAACCTGAACAGCAGAACACCAGAGCTCCAGCTCTTTTTGGCTCTCTTCCAGACACATCACACACAGACCAAAGGTCAGGCCACATCCTGACTTTGAGGAGCACGGGCAAGGGGAGAGAGTGTGAAAGAGGCCTGTCCTGCATTTTGCCCTGTGGTCTAGGCAGGTGTAAACATAGATAAACACAGGTTTCTCATTCCTCATTCAGGCAGTGGAGGAGTCAGTCACTTCCTAGCACAGTCTCCAACCCAGAGCTGCACTGACCCATCTTCTCTCTTAAAAAAACAGGTGACTTGATCCACCTTATTCGGCCCCCTAACTCCCAGCTTTTGCTTCCACACCTGCACACTGTAAAGCTCTGAGAAACACAGCTTCCTGCTGTTCTGCGATGGCTCTTTGCTACATTTTTACTTCATTAGTTTAAGAGTCAGAAAGGTGCATGACAACAGGCTCAGCTGGTAGGCTTTGGTACATAATTTATGCCACTTGAGTGTAAAAGTTAAAATTGGAAGCATTGAGGATAGAACAGGATTTATTTTAAACTGTAGCTGGGCTCTCAAATTAGCTGTTTTGTAAGCCTAGTTCAGTTTCAAGAATGCCTGCCTGGGAAATCCTGAAGACCATCTGAGGACAGCTTTCAGTAACCACATACTATGTGGAACCTTGCCAGGACAACATGGAGAAAAGACCCCAGAGACAGTGATCTCTCAGGAAGAAATGTCAGTCCATAGGAAGCGATACAATTCAAACCTATACAGTCGGTGCAGTTTTGAATTCTCTGAGGACCTTGAAGAAAGGTTTCTGTTATGCTACTGCAAGTCACCTCACTGGAGACTATGAAGTGTTTTAGAGACATATGATCACAAATGAGCAAACTTGTTTCTTATTACCTGCATTTCAAAGATCAGGTGCCAAGTTTTTCTGTCCATGTACTATAAGCTCTATCATATGAAAAACAGAAGTCTTTTGTGGCAGGAATTAAGTGCAAACAGGCAATGTTTATACTTATCAAGTAGTGATGATATGCAAAAGCAGCTTTCTATTTACAGGCTTGGCCTTTTGTTCTCACAGACTGTTCAGAAGGAATATGAAGAGAGGCCAGACAGCACCATTTCCTCCACTGTCTCTACTGTGAAGAGGCTACTGACCAAAGAATCACTACTATCTAAGGAATCACTAGTTCACTTTCAGATCTTAAACATTTATCCTTCATTACTATTTACTCGCGCGTTTAGGAACGTTGGAATGGCCACAGATAAGAACCCTTTCATTCACAGTCTTTGACATTAGGCATTCATGCTAGCCAGCAAAAAAAAGGGAAACCACCACTGACTTCCCTCCGTGCCAGACAGCTGCTTGCTCTTTCCCTCTGTGTCTGACTTCAGCTTTTGAAACACCATCATTCAGTTCTGCTGTCTCCTCTCGCCACATTGCAAGAGCTGACATAATATGTGGACTTCCATCCCAGCTTGCAAAATATAAAGGGTCACTCAAGACCATCTGAACATCGTGTCCAGTTCCCATTCTCTACTAAAGAACTACCTCATCTTCTGATAAAAACAGAATTATAATTGAAACAATATAACTTTCCACTTTTTAGGTAGTTAGGCTATGGATTTATTTCTTGCACTAGCATAAGATTACTGGGCTTTATGTCCAGCTAAGTCCTTACCACACTGTGGTTTCAACTGTATATGTCTGCTTTTCTGAAAATCCATTTCTGCTTTGGGATGTCAACAACTTTGTTCCACAGTAAAGAAAAGGTATAGAACTTCTGGTGGATTAACTGCATCTTAGCTAGGCTACAACCAAAGGGGTTTTGGTCACAACTTAGTGAGCTAATGACAAAACATGTTTTGTCATTAGCTGACTAACTGGCAGCACTCTAAATATGTTTTGTGTTAGTCTGTTCCAGGCTCTGAAAGGTTGTTGCACCTCTTTATACCTGGTGCATAAATCATACATTGTGACAGATGATTCTTGAGGACACACAGCCAAATTTAGGCCCAGAAATCCCAATACCCTCTTGAGCTACACTTCCATCCACAAACAAAAGAAATACTTGCTGTCTGTCAGATGCCCTTATTTGAGAGAACTTGTAGCAGTATTTATGTTGGTGTGATTCCACATCCTTTAGTAGGAATAGGATCAGATATGCAGCAAGTTTCCCTGCTGGAGATTTTCCAGTACCATAAGTACTAGAAATGTCAGCAGTGATGCTAATTGTGTTACATACACAGGGTAAAAAGAGCAGAAAGGGCAAAATTCAGTAATTTTAGGCCTCCATACCCCAATCATCACCCTTCTGCTAACATAGGCTATTACATTAAAGTATGTAGGGGAAATAAAAAGAATACTTGGCACCATCATGAACACATGTAAGGCCAAGACAGTAATGTAATATGGATACAATCAGATTATCATAAGATATATTTAAGTCAGGGCTTGATGACAGGCATATTTCTAATAGTTTTGACCTAAGGAACAACAAAACCTCATTTTGAATTCCCGAGGACTTTCAAGACTTCAGAATGCAAGGCTCTTTGATATATCTCAAGATTCCTCATTTTTTGAGACTAGTAAATCAGGTCTCTTCCTACCTGGTGCTGAGTATTCTCTTCTCTAGCTGAAGACAGTGGAAATTCAGGATATTCTTCAAGTCCAAGGGGCTTTCAGCACCTCTAAAGGGCAGTACCTCTGTTAACACAAACACAGTCTTAGGTTATATTTTAGAAAACACATATTCTGGGAGATACTTGATCAGAAAGTTTCTATATGCCTAAAGTCAGAACAAGATGCAACAGGATTCTTTTAATTACCTATGAATTTCAATCCTTCATGTCCATTAAAATGTTACTCATCTCCCTAGTCTTTCCACAGAGTCTGATACAAATCAGAGTGATATGAATTTCTTTTCTCCCCACAAACCCTATTTCAGGATTCATTGTAAAGTCATATGTTTATCCCTCCTTGAATTCAAGAAGAGGAGAGGATCAGCACAAATTAGAACATTTTGTCTACTGTTGAACTTATTACAGAACCTGCCACTTCCATGTTATAAATGAGGTTTAAGCAACAACCTTTTTCTGTCAACGCTCTTTAAAACATCTGCAGATGTCCCATATTTCCCAGAAAAGACACTGAAGTTTACAAGGGAGTCCTTGTGTGTGGATGTGCAGCCGTGCCAATAAAACTCCAATCCTTTCAGTTCTGAAAATGTTTCATGTACTATTGAGACTGCAGTAATGACTGCCCAAAGAGAGATGTACTTTAGATTTCTCATTCTTTCTAAGCATAGGCAAAATTTTCCCTTTACATGTACTTTCTCCCTTACATACTTTTAAGACAATTTCCTTCTCCCTTCTTGTAACATTGGTGATGTAAATCAGATCCCTAGGCCATGTGGAACAGAGAGAGAATAACTGTCATCGTGAATTCTTTCAATATTATTTCATGTTTTCAGAAAACCAAAATTACAAGAAATACAGTTGGATGATTTTTGACAACTGAATAATACACTGACACAGAGAAGGGAGATATGAGTATCTTCAGTCATCATCACTACTAGCATCGAGCAACTGGTTAAATTACAGAGCTGAATTCTCAGAGGTTCTTTTGTTATAGTTCTAAATTACATACACACAATGAGGGGAGTTAGAACACAGTTAGCTAGCTGATTCTAGATCTAACAGAACTGGATTTTGGCAACTCTGTTCTGCTCTTAACAACATCTTAGCTGTTATATTTTGCGTTTGCTATGACAAAATTAATAAGCTAATCACAAGATTTTTACGCTATAAGAAACATTATGCTCTTTCCAAGTTTTTCCTCAAATAAAACATTAATTAATGGCTTTAAAAATATTTTTCCATACTTCTAATGTCAGACATTAAATATGCATACTACATGTACCTCACTGGTATAGGTGCTCACACCTAAAAATAACCCCACATAACATCAACCTAAATATAGAGTGATTGATAAACTCTTCTATTGCGCAAATACATAGAAAATAAACCATTATCCACCAAAGCTGCAATAGCAACAGCTTTCTGAAAACTGTATCACAACTCTGTCTTGGACTAGACGTTATTCCTGTACTGTATTATTTACTATTGAAACTCAAGTTTCATCTCTCATCCAGTCTGAATGCTTCCTCACCCCAGATTCGGTATTTTCAGAAGTGTGTCTGCTATACAGAGAACCTGATGTGATACATCTGCCAACGAAGCTATTTCTGAACAAATATCTTAAGAGCTCCTTAATTACTGAGGTTTTCGTTATCAGCACAATGTTCATTCTGCTAGGAACGGGAGTTTATCTTACATAAGTCTACAAGAGTTTTCTCTTCTTTGCTTGCACGTGCAAACTTGGCTGTTTGGGGCAGTGTCAGGCTCTGGGTAACTGACACAAATGCAGTAGATGGAGTTATCACTGCTCTCTGAATCCACGGTTATATACAGCTATCAGGATATTTCTTTCAAGTTACAAATTAAGGAAAACCTTTACCAGAAAGGGGAAAAATAACAACAAAATCCCACTTCAGACAGCTGTAATTGAGACTTCCAATTCATTTGTAACAAGATTCCTCCAAACAGGAAGGAAGAAAGGGCTGCATCTCCAGCTGGAATAGCCACACTTGGTGCCTCTATGTACCTTTGTAGCAAAGCAGCTGAAGGTGGATGCTGACTCCCAATCAGGAGGTGTGAACAGAAGGGGAGCTCACCTGTGAGACATGGTCAATCCTGGCTGAGCTTTTCTCAGATATTCCACATTGCTTTTGAAAACAATCTTTTTTAAGGGAGAGACAGGGGATTTTAACATGTATATTTCCCCCTGTGTCACAAGGCATTGCTGGATCTGTGTAGGTTAGAGGTTATCAGGCAAGCCTTGGCAAGGACATTGTATAAGGTCTCCACGCACTTCACATTCCAAGCTAACTCTCCCATGCAACTGGCAGCCCTGTGTTTAGTTACTCCAGCACTGAGGAAAACCAACTGCAGCAGTGGCAGTACTGCCAGGCTCGCTATTTCTGTGTATTGCAGAGTTCCCTCTCCCATCCACGCTGTCAGGGAATGGGAGAAGTCTCTCTGATTTCTGCCATTTTAATCTTACACATCGAGAGGTGATGGCTGTGCTGCACTCATCTACACCCTGCAATAAGAGGCCTGAGGTTTAAAGTGCCTGAGCCAGGAGATTCTGAGTATGCTGCTGCACCTGCCTTCTGCATAGTTTTGAAGAGGCAGTCCTTATAGTTTTCACTTTTGCCCATAGGACAGAAGAATTTGACTAAGAGAAAGGATGAAAAGCCCAAGGGTTTCATGTTAGTATTGAGGGGGGTTTGGCTGAATGTTTCAAGCTTGTGTGCTTAAATTTGCAAAAATAAGGGGAGCTACTGTGTGTGTTCAGGTATGCTTGTTTCAGTGCAAATGTAGAGATGAAGTTTGCTGAATTTAAAATTTAAATGTTTTGGCCCTTCTGAGGACAAGATTAGGAACACTAAGCTGTCTATTTCAGTTGGTTAAAATAAAAATCAGCTTGCACCACAGTTCCAAAATCTTCACAGTAGTAAAATAGCTTCCATCCAAAACTTAATGAAATTAGAAGGCAAGTGTCCATGTGGACACCAGGGAAATAACAGCTATTTGGCAAGAGCTTTCTTGGCTGTTACTCCTCTAGATCGTCCCTTAGTTTGCACTAGTTTTCCTTTACTCTCATTAATCAATCACTAACCAACTAATTACATGAGATTACCATCTCATACCAATTCTTAGATCATTACAAAAAATCATACTTCAGATGTGTTCCTTCTGCTTCAGGAATTAAAAACTGGGCTTGAAAATTTGGTATATAACTGACCTCATCAAGGAATAAGTCTGGTCCTGCACTGACGGGAACAATCCTGGTCTCTTGGGAAAGGAATGTATGAGACAGAAGTGCCCTTTTATCTCCTGACTGTATTTTCCTTAGACAGAGTAGAAAAATACTAAAAGAGAGAGGTTAAGCAAAAATAGAAAACAAATTTGATAAGAAAAAACAATAAATGAATGGGAGTGATGAAAAGTGACTACAGACTGAAAAGAACAGATGAATTTGAAAAGGATTAGATGTTACGGAAAACAAATTAGTGAAATATCAAGAGGGAAAATAAGTAAAAAATGAGATGCCCCTGAGAACTGCAGGCTGGGAGAAGGAAAGTTATGAACAGGGAGCTAGTCAGGAGTAAGTAACGAAGATCAGAAAATGAAGCATGTATTTGAATTGGCACCAACAAGAGCAAATGACTTCAAATATGGCAAAAATATTTAATGCCCTGTAAAATACCAGCTTTATGCATATAACAGACTGACTGGTATGAAAATGTTTTTCTAGCTCCAGGCTTCACTTGACATTAAAAAATCTTGGAAAGGTAGGCTAGCACTCTGCTGTTTCTCCTCCAGGCCTTTTCTGAACATGTTAGGAAATACACGTTGTTTTTTCTGAGCAATCCAGTGTGGGTGCCTCACTCTGACCATCCTGTTCAGAAGGTTTCTTGCACACCAACACAGACCACAGAAAAGGTACGTAATCCTAGGTGAGAGGTCTGACCAAACACAGAATGTACCAGCCTGGCACAATTGCTCCAGTAAATTACAGCTTTTGTGAACAGAAAATGATGATGATTTTTCCATACATACCACAATCAAAATAAGAACCGTGACCTAAGGAATACTCTCCTAGGTGGAACTCTTAGCTATTTCTATGCCATCAAAAGTATTTTAAGACTACTTCATGATTCAATTTCCTGTTAAGTATGCAATACTTAGCACATATATTTTATCCTTAAAACACCTTAAATGTTGGAGTGACCCCATTGAAAGCATGTTTAACATTTAGGAGATAAGAAACAATGTGGAGAGGCCACTATGCAACTGAAGTCAGTGAGAGGACTTAGTGCAAGGGTTAAAATATCAAAGTTCAGTTCGGTCTTGAGCAAAGTATATTGATTTGGGATTTTTATATATCTCCCAACTCTCTTAGTTGGAAAACAGTCCTCTTGAAAAATGTCTTTAGCACACTGTGCTAGAAGTCAGGAGTTTGGGTGGTTGTTTCCTGTTTATTTGGGTTGGGGTATTTTTTGGCTGTTACAAGGTTTTGAATACAATGCCTGTACTCTGACAGCCATTTGTTTGCTACATTGGTACAGTCAGACTCCAGGGTGTGGCACAGTGTCTGGTTCCATAAGCTCCTCAGCGAACAGAACATAAAACACACAGGAAAGGGGAGCTTGCCAAAACTTCACGGAAGCATATAATATTTTATGTTTTTCTGATGGGTAAGCCATTATCCAGCCTTTCCCTGAGTTACATAACAGTAAGTTTTCTCAGGGCAGGCTTGAGAGATGAGGGCACTAACCTACAGATTTGCTCTTGCTCACTGTACTCATGGTGAATCACTCTAAGAGATAGCTTGGGGTTGGGTTTGGGAATTTTTTTTGAACCCCCTGCCCCGTGTTTCACAGAACTGATATTCACGTGGTTAGCCATGATTTTGTAAAGATGGGCTTTCACTTGTAGCACTGGAAGTTGTCTTTAATTTACAAGAAGAGAATTTGCCAGTAAAATGCCACCTAAAATGACCCCAGTACAAAAAACTCTTACTGTGTTCTTACCACACACACAAGGGGATGAAAAGCAAGGATCCTCTCTCACCTTGGACACCACGGCAAAAACTGTGGAACAGGGTTTGCAGAGGTTACCAGAACCTGACAGACAGTTTTTATTACATTGTAGGCATTGACCTTCCAATGGGCACAGCACTTAAGCTAGACACTGATGTCAGATGGTGTTAATATTCTTGAAATACAATTTGAAATAGTGCACATTCCCAGAAAATTAGCTCCCTGGTTTCTAACCTCTTCCTCCCTCTTACCATTACCATGCTACTCATCCTAAAAGTACAGCACCCAAAAACCATGATTATCTTGATAATCTGAGCCACAGTGTATTCAATTTCCCATCTATAAATGCTTCATCTAAAATCAATTTGTTGTTGCTGTTTTGTGGACATCCCACAGTTCAGGCAATTCTGTCTCAGAACCGATGTGCAAGCAGGAAAAGCAGCAGCTCCCTGACAGCCTTACTGATGTATACTGCTGACCAACAAAATGTGAAACAAGTCTCTGATCATTTGCCAGGGTCACATCTGGGTGCAGAGAAGCAGCAGGATCATAGAAAGAGATTTTCCTTGTTCCTATTACCTGGATGGATTATGACATGTGTTTTACATTGGATAGGCAAATTGATTCGTATAAAAGAAATGCTTAAATGTAGTCTATTTCTTAAGCCTTGCTTTCCTAAGGCTTGTACAGATTCAGAGAGGTATGTCTTACTTTCCTTTTCAAGCCTTCCTGCTTGCTGCCTGGGCTTATCATAATATTTTCCTAGGGGGCTGTGTAGAGGAGAGTTTCACTATTTTTAGCTATTTCTGCTTCTCTCTAAGTATCATGGGATATCCTTATGAGCAAAGAAGCCATAAGTTCTGCAACCTTACAGGTTAAAAGAAGCAACAATGAGAAAAGAGGGTTTAAATATTAAGGAGAGATTAAACCCAATTAGGAAATATTTATACTTATGAAACACCTTTTTGTTACTTGCTCAGCTTTATTTTAGAAACATGTAAAGAGATAAATAATGCACTTGAATTTGTGAGCACTATTTCTATCTGTCTGCAGTTTACTGGCTCCAAATCTATTGAATTTGTTAGGCATACTACCAGAAGGCTTAATGTGCACTCGGTAGCCTCAGACTAATTCACTGCCACAAAACATTCCCATGGCAAAAGTCATGAACCAATCAGGAACTCTGAAAATTCCTCTGGCAACCTCAGCAGTGGAACCAGCAAATATCAGTTTCTCTCTTTGCAAACCAAGCTTTGGGCACATGGAGGGCTTTGTAACGCTGGCTTGCCTGTGCTAACATAAACTGCAGCTGTGATACCAGCCACACAAGAAACACGATGATCTCCTGTGCTTATTTCTTTGTGAATAATGTGTCAAGAAGAGGTAGCCTGAAACAATGGAGTAGGGCAGGCTCCATATGCACCCAGGTATCCTTGCACAGACCCACAACAGGGCTTACAAAACTGCTCCTTGTGCTCATACTTGAGTTTTGTTCTCTTTTTGGAACTTCACACATTTTTATTAAGTTGCTCAATAAAATTTAATGGGATTGGAGTTTCGTGCTGTGCTGAAGAGTTTACAGTGTATAAAATACTGGCATTAAGAAGAAAAAAAATCATTTAAAAATATTTAGACATGGTACCGATGCAGCCACTTTGATTCAAGAATTTCAAAACCACATTCTGATCATTAATCACAGCTCCCAGATGCCATGTATAAAAAGTATTACTGAACCAAATGCAGATGAGACATAGCAAAGATTCTAATTGGCTTGTCTGAGCTCATTTGGGATCTAATCCAAATATTCTGTTCAAGTACATGACTATGGCTATTGCAGTTGCTGTTGCCTTAACAGCAGGATCCAGAGGACTGACTACAGCTCTGGAAAAGAATCAAGGAATCCATACTCCCAGCCAGCCTGCTCTGGTCACCATACCTGGCCTGATCTCTGAATGAACAAGGGGAATAGGTATTGTAGGTCTATGCTGAAAAATAGCTTAGAAGTTGTCACTGTGTGATTCCATGTTTTTTATGGATCTTTCATTTCTAAGCAGATTTGCCATTTGCACAGGCACTCATTTCAGTGTTTCTTCTGTTTTAATATGTTTCATCTCTTGTTTTGATAGTGATTCCCCAAGCCAGATACCTTGAACCTGTGTGCAGGTTCCTGTTTCCTGATAGAGGAAAAAAGAGTTGGCACATGCCTGTGAAGACACAGCTCAGCCTGGAGCCCACTAATGCTGCAGACTGAAACAAAGAGATTCTCTCTGGCTCTCAGCCTGAGCTACACCTGCATCTCCAGTAGCTGGGGACACTGACCTCTCTGTAGCAAGTCTGATATAGCACCAGTGACAGGAAGTAAAATCTGCAAGCTGTTTTGACCACCATCCTCTAGAGAGCTGTCCTGGAGAGGAACAGTGAGTCAGTTGTGATGGGATGCCTTTCATTCCAGGCAGGATGAAGGCAGAGGCAGATTTTTTTTGGTAGTGTAGATGACATCCCACTTTCTGGGTGGTAGGTTGCTGAGGTTCCCGTAGTCACCACATGTTGCTCCCTATTGCTGACAGGGATGCAATAAAGCAGAAACTGACAGGTTGGATCCAGGAACAGGGCTGCAGTGCTTCAGAGGCACGCAGACCTCCCGGCACGGACCCGCAACAAACCTTGTGGGGAGACCCTCCTTTATGCTCGCATTTCTGGAATTTGTTCACCATTCTGCATGCAAAGCCTTTTTGTGACATTCCTTGGTGGCCCCCAGTCAAATGGCTGAATTTATTGTCAGACATAACAGGTTTGTGGTAAACCTGTTATGGTCCAAGAAGACAGATTTCCAAGGAGCACTGCAACAGCAGCTCAATGCCCTGCAGACAGTGCAGGATGAGCCCACAGGCCACACACTGCTGTAGGTTCTTATGTGGGAAAGCTCCTCTGGACAAGCATACATTCTTCACTGCGTATGCTCTGTATTTTGATCTCCATCCTACACAAATTCTCGAGTCAAGAAATCATGTACATTAATTACTCAAATTTTTATAGATCATTTCACTTCTTGGAAAAAATAACCAAGACAGTCTGAAATGGGGATTATTTTTTAAAAATCTTCTCTTCCCTTTCTCAGTGACATCTGCTAGTAGGAGGAAAACAGTTAATCTTACGAGGTCAAGACTTTATGCTAACTTGTCATACAAGCTGTACAGCATGCAAATGTTATTCCACAGGACTGATTCAGAAGATGTTAATTCCAATAATGTCACTGTCTAAGATCTGGTCAAAACTTAGAGACTGCACACAGTGAAAACCCATGGGAAACTCACACCAGAAGAATGGCTGTTGGTACAGTAATGCTCCTTTCAAAACAGAAGCAGGAGCCAATAGGTTGACAGGATCTGTTCTTGACTTAAGACAAGTTTATTATTTTAAACTGGTTTTGAGAATTCCCCTGCATTTTAGTTGGTAAAAATAGCAAGATCTGCAAAGACACAACATAAGAATTACAATAAATAACCCCTTTTAGAATCACTGGTCTTATTGTTCCTTCACAAGTCTAAAATCCAAAGAGAAATTTGCTTAGGGCCATGTTATCATTCACACTAATACCCAAAGCATTAACAGAATAACGATGTTTATGTGTTCATAAGTAATTTATCCTTCGTCTGAGAAAGCTCTCAGACGTGAGAGTTTCAGGAAAAGGTGGTTAAGAAGTTACTGCCAAAGACTCACATGTAACAAATGCCCCTCTATGTTAAAAGTGTATTAGGTAACAGCAAGACCTTTCTGGTTTGGAAACTGTAATTTTCATCTAACTCTCAGTTCCTAAGAGATTATTACAGACGATCTTTGGCCCACTCAGTGGGACTCACGGTATGTGCTCGTGCCATCAGAAAGAGGCCTCAATAATAAATGCTGTACCTTGAAGTTCACAAGCAATCTGGGGTCTTTTCAAAGTGCAAGGAAAGTACTGCTGCAGTTTTCACAATTCCTCACACTGAACCCCACAAATATCACTGCATTGAGAAGGATCCTATTAAGGGACAGGTTCACAAAAATCTCGTTTGTATTGTGTGTTAATAATTGCTGTGTATGGAGAATTAGGTGATGAGGTACCTGCTGCTAACTTATTTTCCAATCAGATAATGTCCTCCTGGCTCCTAGACTGGAACAAACAAGTCCAGCTCAAACCTTGTCAAGGCTTTTATGCAGCAGAAGGATTAGGAGTCAAGGACAGAAAAGGAATTTACAATTTGAAAGAAATGCTCAGTAGAAAACATATCTGATGTGCCTCCTTCTTGTTGTGAGTCCAGTTGCACAACCAGTTGTGACTACAAGTGTCACGCAGTTTCTGCAAGTCAGGACAGCATGGCATTATGGACACAGGTGGGCAAAGTAAAGACTAACACAGGGATCGCTGTGCAGGTTGCACATGCAAGAACAGGGATGTTATTCTTGCCTTTTATCAGGAGGAATGAGTGCATCTCTGACTTCCGCTTCACTGATAGCAGATAATGGGTGTTATTCTCTGGAGATTGTTTTGGTGTCTAAACAGGACACCCAAACAGATCTCCGAGGAGATATTTTTCTTTGATAATTCTTCATCTTCTTATATATTGCATAGCTTTGTGGCTGATGTAATGGAAGAATCGCAGGGCAGGGAAATGCTGACAGCTCCACCGTGCTGTAAGACACACAGAGTCCAAGTCTACAGGCAGAGTCAAGTATTGTGGACCAAGCCAAGAACAAGGGAATCAGAGAAAGGAAGGGTATAGCATAAGGCAAACCCCTTATGCTGTGTCCTCCCTAGTGAGGACAAAGGGAGTTTTCACACTGATGTGCTTACGAGGAAGGAAGGCCTAGCTCAAGGTCATGCTAGTTGAGCAGGACCTGTAACAGAGAGCTAAGAAAGAACAAAAAATGGAGAAGAGAGAAACTGGCAAGATGTAGGATCTATTGCTTTACCCTACTGAGTGTCTTCTCCATTTGCAACTACAAAACTCTGCCAACTAGACACGAGGGTCAGAAGCAGGCGGGATATGGCTGCCTGCAGCCGGCAGGAGACTCACATGTTAGTGCAATATTCTGCCTCTGAAAGCATCCTGATAGATCTTTAGTCTACCCTGTCACACCATCCTTCTCCTTCAGGCAAACAGACAAGTTACTTGATTCCTAAGAACTATGAGGCAGTTGAGAATCCAGCTCCAGTATGAAGAAGCCTTGAAGTGAGTTTAATTTTCATCAGTTCTCTCCCAGAGGAGAATAAAGTTTCCCTACATAAACTAGGGGCCCATAGTGGCTCTTAATTGCTTCTGGAGTACCGATTTTTGAAATCTTCTCAGGAGGGCAAGGCAGGCTGACCATCACTACTGGCAGGACTAAGGGCAAAACAGACTAAACAACCCAGTGCCCAGGAAGGCGGTGGATTTTGCTCCTACATCATACATCAAAGGCAAAAGACAAGCCTCTGAATGTATTACGTGAAAGAAGGATGAGTTTTAGGTCTCTGTTATAAACAGTAAACATATTCACAATAGAGAGGAAAGTTACAGTTGCACATGATTTTAAACATCACATAAAAAACTTCAGATAAATGTACTTCTCATTCAGAAAGTGGAGCATAAGTAGCAGACAACAGAAGGCAAACAATGTTTGTATCCAGACTTCAAACTTGAAATGTCAGATTAATACCTCATGAACTTTTTTTACCTCTTTGCCATGTATTCTCTCAAAACAGCAATATATTCCCAACCAAATGTCAATGTTACTTATAACAAAGAATTTGAATTGAGTAAAACATAAGTATTGTTAATGCCAAAATCAACAAAAATTGTACTTTTCAGTAAAAAACAGGAGCTTTGAACTTTGTAAAGATGTGTTGTATCAGTTGTTACCTGGGAGGATTATACTATGATGTGGAGTTACCTTTATCACAGCTTGAGTGAAGCAAATATAGGTCTCATAGTTTCATGGAAGCTGCCAGTTTTGCCACTATACTACAAACGTGATGCACTGAAGTGCTGCCAGAGCTATAGCCTTTTGTAGCAACAATTCAAGTTAGAAGGACCTGGAAACAAACCTGCCTTTTGCCATTGTATCTCTAACACCTTTAAAGCCAGGCAGAGAAAAAGTGAATTCATTCCCAGCCTAATGGGCTGGTTGATTAGCTCCTTTGACTGCTGAAATCCCAAAACAGCTCTGATTCAAAAGCAACAAATTATGTAAAAGGGATCCTGGCTTGGAATCTGACTTTCCTCCTGGAATTACATGATACTGAAAGAAAAATATACAGGAAGAAATTGATAGGCAAAGTTTTTCACAACTGCCCAGAATACCAGTGGTTGAATAGACATTACTCGATAAGACTGTGATTTAAAGGAAATCACAAACACTTCTACAATTAATCAAATGGGAGAGGCCACTTAGGCAAAGGCAGAGAAGGTTCAGTGCCCTTCTGTTATGCAAGAAAACAAAAGAAACCATCAGGATTTGGACATGGATTCAACTTTAGGTGTGTACTGTACACAGCAAGGAGGAAAACAGAAAGGAGGAGACAAACAGCATGGCAAAGCACCAGCGTTTTTATTGTAGCTTGCCACAAAGACAGGCATGGAGCTGCAGGCCAAGTAACTGCTTTTGTTCAAATATGGTCAGGTGAACACGGTTTGTGTACATCCTTTATGCATAAGCAGGACTGCTTCACTCTACCATCATCAGGGTGTTTTTTCCAAATGGAAATAACAAGTGGGATTTTATTGCCTAATTGTTGGCATTTAAAAAGGGATATCAACTTTCCTTACAAAAGGAAACCATTCTGTTAATCCTCATTCTCCCTACAAAAAACTAACTGTAAGATGATATGATTAGCTATTTGGTTATATGCCTATATTTCAAAAGGAGTACAAATTCAGACAACTAATAGGCTGATATATTACAGTTATTGAGCACAGAAAAATAACAAACCTAGTCAAGAACCTTCAGATTATAATCAGAGCAAGGCTGTTGAGCTCCGACCCCAAAGCAGTTTGCAAGGAATAGTGATGTCCACAACAGCCAATAAAAGCTGTTAGCAAGCATAGCAAATGTCACCTAATTATCCATGTCCCAGGAGGAAATAAAGTGAGAACATAGTAACAAACCAAAATTAGCTGATAGACTTGACTGGAATATGAGGGAAAGGAATCATACCACAACTCACAGTAAGGATAAAGTGCCACTTGTGCCACACAAAGCAAGCTTTTGCAACTGAGTATGGAAACAGGGACAAAAACATATTCAGTAAACGGTCAGATGGATCTTCGACCTGAAAATTACTGAGGCACAATAAAGGACCCTTAGTTTCATTTTTGCTATCCCTTTCTGGATCAGGAACTGGAAATTGCTAACTAAAAGAAAGACTGCCCCTTTGGATAGCCATTTGGTGGCTCAGAATGGAGTGCAATAATTCATAGGACAGCCTTTTTAGATGGTCGCAAAGTTCATCGTAGATCATTAAGAAACAGGGAATGCTTTAACTGCTACAGTGGTAGCTCTACTATGAAAGGGACCAACCACTCATGCCTAAGATAGTGCTAAAGGGTAATAATAAGGGAAAGATGGTTTTGGCCAATTTTTGTAAAAGTTATTGATAATATGGAAGTGAAATGACGGAAATGGCTTTTCCTGCCACTTCTTTTTTTCACACTGTGTTGAGATATTGAATCTTCTTAGTTTTCTACACTGTTTCCATGTTTCCCAGACAGAACAGACAGGTAGGCCTCCTCACCCACCATCAATGGATTCCCTTCTACCATAACATTTTAAATGGGTGCAATTTCTTTTGGATGCTGACCCTTCCTCATATTTCGGTTAACAAAAGGGATATCCTGTTATGACTACGTTCCCCTTATTTTATGCATTTGAACTTTCCCTAAACCTCCCTTTCTAGGGAAATTTTTTAAAGTGTGTGTGGCAGGTTCTTTAATTCATTTTTAGCTGTATCACAATATTGTATTTGGCTGCCTGATTAAGACTAACATTTACATGACATTTAGGGCACACTATTTTCTGGACTGTCTGTCATGAGTTGATGGACAGCATAAAAGCCTGAATGTGAAGTCTTGTAAATTCATCTGGAGGAAGGGAGTGGGGACTGCTTGGATTGGAGGGGGGAAGAATCTGGGGCTTGGACAGCTCTATTCTCCTGTGTGCAAATGTGGGGGGAAAAAACATCTGAACGGAACTTGTGTTACTATCCTACACCCAGATCCTTTATCACTTTAGATAAACACATCTTTCTTGAAAAATTTGGAGTATCTTTTAACATTTATAGACTAAAACAATATATTTAAGAACTGTGGCTGGGAATTTCAAACTGAGATTAAGGTATCTAAATCTCACCAAAATGGGTATTTGGCAGCCATTTCCCCTTGCAAATTCCAGTTTTCATTCACTCACTAACAGTTCCTGCACACTGCGACAAATCAATTAAAAATTTTCCCCTATAAACAAATAATTTCAGTCTCATATTCTTCATGTTGTTTTAACAACTTATTGTATTTGATAGATGCTAATATTAAGACAAGAGATCAGAATTTATTTAAACACTAGACTCTATGTGGAGTGTTGTTCATTTGCAAGCCGATTTTCCCATGAGAACTTGAGACCTGCTTCTGAAATGACCTGCAGGAAGCTCTACCCCTTTGTCAAAGAACACCGTCTGGTATTCATTTTAGCAAGCTGCAAAGAGAAAAAGAGGGACAGAAGAAAAAGGGAGGAGGAAATGGGCTTGAATTTTTATCTTGATCCTTGTAACAGACATACAGCATTCTGTGCCAAATAGATAAATTTGATTTAAAAGCAAAAAACGCCCTATGACTTTGAACCCTGTGACAAGTTCTTAGCCCATCAGCTGGCTAGTTAACAGGCAAGGGAATTGATGAGGAGATAAGCATGAACACTCCTTACCTCTCTGCCTTTTCTCATTCACTCAAGCAGCGAGAGCAGAGAAGGGGAGGTTACAGGCAGCTTTAAAGGATGTGTCTGTGCCTTACTTGGTATTTTGAGACTAAACCAACCATGCTCCATGCCAGATGGACAGGACAGGAGTAGCAACCAGGGTGGCTCTAAAAGTTTGTCTTCTCCTCCACTTGCAAAACATCTCCATCGTGCTTTTTATCCAGGTACATTCTCTTGCAGATGGCCAGTTGTCCCTAACCAGAGTGCTCAGAAACCTTTCCTGCTTGCCACACCAGAAGGTTTTTTTAACACACCCTCAGCCTAATTTTGTCCTTTTGAGGAGCATGGGGAAGAACATGAAGATGTACAGAATAAGATTCCTGCTGAAATCCCAACAAATCACATTATCTTCCAGCTCTGCTGCATTGTGTTCATTCAAACCTTCCATTTGAAAATGCCTATTACAGCTCTAACTTGCATGTACAGGCAGGACAGCCCAAGGCAGCACACACCCTTCCACATACCTGTTCAAAGTTTGATTCATTCTATACATGTCCGTATAGTTACAAACTGAAAACAAACAACCAAAAACCTACAACCAACTTTAGAAACTGATCATAGAGTCAAACACTCAAAAACAGCGAAATGTCAAAGGTAAGGTTAAGTTTGTCTATTTCTGCATGTGCATGATGACAGCATGCTTATTTGTGTGATCCTATCTTTTTTTCCTTGGAATCATTACAGATTCTTTGCTGTATCTCCTCAATATTCTTGCTTTCTTCCTCATCTTTCCCAATAAGACTTCTTCCCAGCCTTTTTTTTTTGGCTTTTCAGGCTTGTCCTTTTCATTATATCTTGATAGTCTATCCTTAGTCTGAGCAACTTACAGAGCTGCTCTCCAGTCACTGTGGGACACGACTGTTTTGGGGAGTTGGTGTGATGCCATTAGGGCTGCAGGTCCTGTCTCTGCATCTGACTCAGTAAAACATGTCCAATGGATGTGAACTCTGACCTCCATGTGTTCCTGAACCTTTCCAGACTCAGAGGTCTTCCTCACAGAAAACATAAGTTTTACTCATCTTTGGCTATGATTTGTGGCAATGCAGATCTGTGAAATATGCTGGACTACATGAAGGAAAAATGTTTTCTAAGCACCAGGTTTTTTTCCCTGCAGTCATGAGGGGACTGTGTGAGCCAAGGATGCAGAAAGTGCTTATTAATATTCATCTGTTTAGATCTGTGAAACAATTTTCTTTGACAAATTCATTTACCATTACATTATTTGTCCTTAAAAATGAACTACAGAACGGGTTTCCCCTCCATATGCAGAATCTTCTTTTTTTTTGTTTTCTGGCTAATGATTTGGCATTTATTTTGGAAGGAGACTTCAATTAGTGAAGGGTACAAGACAGAACCATGTGGGTCACACAGAGCTGCCAGGGAAAAATACCAAGCTCTGCAAATGCAGTGGTATTGTAGGCTAGAATATGTGATATGTTGCTAGATACAAAGTCTCTGCTTGGAGAGCAGTAATGACTATGGGTTCTGTAGAAAACTCAATGTGAGAAAATGTTCCTATCAAAAATAATACACACTTGGTTTCCCGTCATCCTGGCATAAGTCAAAGAAAGCTTAAAAAACAAATTTGTTTTGGTTTGTTAGGGGGTTTTGTTTGTTTTTTGTTTTGGGGTTGGGGGGGTTTTGGTTCAGGTTTTTTTGTTGTTTTTTTGGTCAGAGATGGATGCAGGAATTACAAAGTTCTATTTACTCATGACTTTACAATCCCTTATGCTGGTAAGAGCCATCTGAAAACAAATGCCCATATGAACCCTGTTTTCAGTTTTCCATTTTCCTTAGACAGAGTCCACAGCTATGCAATGCTCCATATTAAGAAATCTAACAACTATTTTATATACACCTTTTGTTTGGCCCTTTTATTTCCCTTGCCACCTTCTGCACTACTATTCTTCATATGCTGCATTAGTCCTTACACTAAAATAGAAGCTCTCTATGAAAGTGCATTTCTTTCTTCCCCTTTGCATTAACTGCCTTTGGAATACCCTCATCACATAAACTGCATGCATAGTTATAGAAAAGGAAAAAAGTTGGTATCAAGTTAGTTACAAACCAAAGCTTGAAGAAAACCTCAAGAACTGCCATAATGAGGACTGCCCAAGTGGCGTCAACATGCACCAGGAAGAGGCCAATAATCATTTTCCAAAATATCTCCAAAGAATGTTTTCCAAAGAACTAACTGCCGAGAGCAAGGGAAAGAAACACTCGGGACACACAGGTCCAAAGCAACAGTCAGTAGGAGAACATTGTTTAGATAGACTGTTTGATGCCCTAGGGCTTGTTTCCATCTCATTTCTTTTTGCACCTCCTCCTCATGGCCTTCCTCTTGTCCTAATGCTTCAAATCATTGTTCCAGAGAATGAAAGGCTCTAGAGATTCCTGATGGACTTAAGAAAAAAAGATCAACAACAGATAAAAACAATGCAGTTATCCCTAATCTTGTTCTTGGAAACATCTGTACCATTTAATCTGAAACATTAAAAGAAGAATTTCAGGCTAAGACCAACATGGAAAACATCAGTATAAACAGCTTGAATTTGGCAAAGTTAATTCAAATTAAAATAGAGACCTATAAAGACATCTCTTAGAAAATCTTGAATTTAAAAAGGGAGCATTTAACAGTCTTGCACATTAAAAAAGACTATATATTTAAAAAAAAGTATAATGCCATAATAAGCATCACAGAAATGTGTTATGAAATTCTTGTGGATGGTATGATCTTTCTAATTGTCCAGACTTACAAAAAACCAGATTAGTAATGACAAAAAAAAAAAAAAAAAGACAAATCTGATGAAAAACTCAGAAATCCAAAGCAAACTCTGAAAAGCAAAGGAATTCAAGGAGTGAGTCAGTTTTTAATTGCTGGGAATAATCTGCGTGAGTGAGAATTTAAGACTAGAAGAAAACAATGCCACAAACTGGCAACAGACCAGCTGTGTTTGTTGGCTTAGCAGCCATTAAAAATACACAAGCAGGACTCTCCACCTCAAATGTTATTTCCATCTAACAGATGAACATACAACTGCAAACTGTCAGCCAGACAAGCTTCACAGGCAAATTGTGTAGAAATGCATCAAGTATAAGCACAATGCATTTGCAACAAACTCCAGTATCTGTCAGTGCTAAATGATTTCTTATGTTTTCATCTGCCACTATAAGAACCATAATAAAAAGTAAATACAGACCCTTAAACCTGCTAGTGACCCCTGCTTTTCTTCTGCATTGACTAAATTTTGCTGTTTCCATGCTCTCTTTGACCAGGAAATGAATTTAAAACAAGGACGGTAAGTTCATCTTCCTGGGCTGTCCAGGCCAGTTTGTCCTGCTCTCACAGATAAACACTGAATCTCCCACAGTGGGATCTGTAGGTAGATTCCCTGTTGGATCTGGGAAGAGCCAACACTCTCGTTTACTCCACAAATGCCAGTTTCTCTTTCAGACCATGGAAGTCCTACAGATCCAGTGGAATACACTTCCTTCAAATGGGTTCCTGAAAGTCTGTTTTTGTCATAAGTCTCTGGCAGTGCAGCTTGGAAAATCCAAATCAAATTTCCTCTTATTTAACTCATTATAAAAGCAAAAATCAAAGCCACTGTAAAGTGCAATAGAAAGTATTCTTAATTCTAGCCAAGTGATAAACTTTCCCCTCACCTTATCAAGTGTGTGAAGTTTCGTTTTTACGAAATTAGTTTTCATGTTCATAGAAAAAAAGTCTTGAAGTTATTACTCCTTTAATCACAGTGCTTGGTTTGCAATAAGGTCACAGTGTCTTTGTTACAATTCCTGGAGAACCATATGGCTCTGAAATGGAGACTGAAACAGTATTAGTGTCTGTTTTCACTTATCCCATTCTGAAGTTCCTTTTTACTTAAGTTGCTGCTGGCTTGCTTGGCATAAAACTTCCTACTTAACTGTACTCACCAGTGTTTTCAGCCAAATACTGAAGGTAGGGCACAGTCAGTAGGCTTGGCATCTGAGTAATATCCTATGCTAAAAAGCAAAATTTGGCAAGTAATCTGGGGTCCATCTTATTTTTTTTCTCTCATGTAAGACCAGACTTTAGTCACTTTGTATGAAAAACTATTCATGTGCTTAAAGTGAGCACTGTTTCAAGGAGCTTGCTGTTTGGCATATGCATTTTTTTTTTGCAGTATGACTTTATATGACCCACTTACATCATACTGACTCTAGTTTTCCCTCAGCAACCCCTCCTCTCAGACCTCACAGTATAAAATGCATATCCAGGCAATAAAAACAATGAATCCAACTTCATATGTGGTACACACGAACCAAAGAACATGTATGTGAGGTTGGATAGCTGTGCTTGCATGGAAATGTATCATATGTATGACTAAAATCCTTAAAGAAAATGGAGGTTCAGATATCAAAACAGAATACATGAAACTACATGGTCATGATGCCATTGTGCCACTTCTAATACTTCCCTTACTATAAGAGTGTCTTCAGGAAGACTGTATAATTTTTTCTGTCAATACAAAACATGTTAAACTGAGTAAGGTAATAATATTACTCTTATTATCTGTTTATTTTCAGACTGTGAACACAGGGCCACTGAGGCGCTTCTCTGGAGTCTGTGAAAGATGAAAAGGAAACTTATATAGACAGTGTAAACTACCACAACCTCCGTACAAGAAGATAAAAAATCAGAGTTGAAAATAATTGCTCAAAAAGAATAAATTGTCCCAGATCACAAAAACTAAACCTCCACCCTTACCGTGGTGTTTTGCAAGAAGCCTCTTCACACAAGTCAAAACTAACAGTTTTCATTCTGGGATACAGGAATCCTAATACTTTATTTTAAAAATAAAATCATGCCTTTCTATCCTAAAATTGATATTCTTAGTTTCACTGTTTTAAAAAGCACAAACTAGATTAAATGTAACTTGCATTTAGTTTTTTAGACCATTGGATCTTACCAAAATTAACTAATTTCTAACCTACCAGGCTGTTCTCTCCTGGATATGCTGCTGTCAGTTTCCATTCTTCTTGGGTTTTGGGAAAATATTAAAATTTGCAAATATGAAACACAAATACAACGAAAATAATTTTTATGGTTTACGGGAAACACATAACAAAGAAACTGAAAGAAACCCAAACCCAAGACCAGAATTGTTGCCAGCTTTGTTGAAAGATTTATCTTTTTTTAATAATTAAGTTAAATTTTCAGGTAAGTTGAAACTTAGAGTTAAAAGAATATTAAACTTCTATGTCAAAATTATTCTCTTATTCTACCATATATGACAATCTGATTAATCTGGATGACCTTAATTAGCATTTTTTTCAATAGCAATGTATTTCTAAGGGATATCCTGAGCCCTTTTTAAATCCATCTCAAGTTGTGTGTGTGAAATTGCATGTAATAATAAATATATAAATAAACAAACCTTTAGGTATGTTCTGCACAGCTGGTGCAAAGAGAATTACCCTGTATGAAAGCTATACCATTGATAACACAGTTCCCCAGATTATATATACAGAAAACATTAACAAGAGAGCAGTTGCCAGTGATTTTCACTCTGGTATAGATCTCTGTACCTTTCTCTGAACATCTGGTGCAGCCTCAAAATTCAAAAATACTTAAATTTGCTTGTGGAAACAAAGGAAAGCTCTGGATTGTGATGGGGTTTTTTAAATTTTTTTTTTTATGCTTCACTCCATTACTGAACCTTTCACAAGAAAGCAAGAGAACAAAGCTGAGAGAAGCCTGAAATCATCCATACAACCTGACCAAACCTGGGTTAGGATGCCAATTGTGGTTTGCTTGCAGAAGTGAACACAGTTCTGGTCTGATGGTGAGTGCTGTGTGTTTTTGCAGCCACTTCTGTGACAGGTGAACAGAACATGTGCTCAGTGGACATCACTGGGAGCCACAAGGCATGGCCTTCACTGTCTTAGAGCATCTCCCTGACCCCGGTGTGTACAGCAAATCAGTAAGTTTAGTGGACTGATATCATGGACAGCCACTGCAGCTCTTCAGCAATATGGCAAACTTGTGCACCAAATCACAAAAGCTTCCTCACCTTTGTGGGGCAAGCAGCTTTCAGGAAGGAGGTATGTTTGCAAAGGACAAAGGAAGTTTCTCATGCTCAGTGTTCTCTTAATTGTGTGGCCTCACTGTGCATCTAAACCTAGAGAGTTAAGAAACTCCATGGCAAAAGCACTTTCCATATTCTCTGGTGTAGGACAGGACTTTTGCAACCTTGCAGGAAGAATTGCTCTTTAACAAGTTGCACACGTGATATGAAATCTGTGTATGCCCACTTGCTGTTCACACGCAATGCTACTATCAGATTTAACCAGAGCAAATTGGAAAAGCCATTAGGCAATGTAAAACAGTGACTACTCTTTGAAATAGAGCTTCACAAGTCCCTAAAAAAGCACATACAATTATCAGGTTGTAAAAGAGGCTGAAATGCAATTGGTGTTGATATTTCTTCTGAGATGGTAGGTTTATAGAAGTGCTTAAATATGTGTTTGCTGGAAGGATCCCAAGAGGAGATACCAGTGGAACAGAAGTCCCTCTTCTTTCCAATTTTTTTCTTATACTCCTCTATCCAAGAGTGGTTATTGCCCAGCTTGTAGATCAGATGCATACCTTTTCATTGTAAATACTAAAAACTTGCTAAGAAGAAAATGCAAGTTCTTTACTATGCACAAACTGATTTTCCATCATAAAACTGATGAATATATTAGCCAAGCTTCTTGGCAGATAAATATAATGGGATGACATACAGAGAGGTCTTCAGTGATCCCTGGTTTAATGAATGGCATCAGGTCATTCAGAGATATTATATTTTCACTTAATTCAGCAATTCTGGTACATAAATCTCCACTGTATCCCCTTCTGTGAATGCTGAAAATGGATATAAAATGTGAATTAGGAGTTCCTCTTTTCAGCTATAGCTTTGTGCCTTCCAGAATATTACTTTAAAGAGTGCAAAGTTTGTATCCTGTGTTCTGACCTTTCCTGTTGCAAGTGGTAATACATATTGCTGTTTCCAAACAGAAAAACAGAACAGAATAATAGAATCCTAGAATATACTGAGTTGGAAGGGACTCACAAGGATCATCAAAGTCCAACTCCTGGCCCTCCACAGAACACACCAAGAGTCACACCACGTGCCTGAGAGCATTGTCCAAACACTTCTTGAGCTCTGGCAGGTTTGGTGCCATGACCACTTCCCTGGGGAGCTGTTCCAGTGCCTAACCACCCTCTGGTTCAAGCACAGCTTCGTATCATTCCCTCGTGTTGGGTCACTGGTCACCAGGGAGCAGATCAGCTCCCGCCCCTGCACTTCCCCTCGTGAGGAAGCTGTAGATCACAATGAGGTCTCCCCTCAATCTTCTCCAGGCTGAACAAGCCAAGTGACCTCAGCCACTCCTCAAATTACTTCCCCTCATCCCATCACCATGGGTGGCCCAGATGTGGAGGTGGCAATGTTGGGGTGCCAATGTGATCCCCTTGGCATGACTGTTTGAGCCCCAGTGTCCCTGGGACTGTGAGCTTTCTGGCTCTCTGAACTCTAACCCTAATGCAATCTTGGGGCAGCAGATAAGGTCCCCCTCACCATGGTTTTCCTGGATTAGAAAAGCGTGGAGGCAGAAATGTTTGTGCCCTGCCATGATTCCCTGGCATGCCTTTTCCAGCCTCAAGTGCTCCTGGCTGAATCCTTGCTAATGGACATACATAATGTGAAATCAAACCTAGGAAAAAAATAAAGAAATTTACTAGAAATGCAGAGCGCTTAAGGTTTCAGATCTTGGTCTTGCCATCTGAACCCAGGTTGAAACCGTAAAGATATTGGCCTCTGCACTCTAATTCACTGCACATCTGATGATGCTTGAAGCCAGCAACTGGTTTTGTTTCGGGTTTGGTTTTTTGAGATCGATTGTTAAAATAGCAGTTTCTGATCCACCTCAGCATATTACCTTGTATCCACTTTGCTCAGAATTCTCACACCACAAACAAAAAGGCTGTAGAAACAACATGTATTTTTATGGTTTCTGCAACATGAGATTTGAGGGCAGAATGGTGTGTCCAAGCATTCAAAGAGGAGAATGGCAGAGCTGGATATTGAATCTGTCAGTTCACCTGTCTTTCAGTATAATGATCCTACACTATAGAAGTATCTCTGTCTTTCTGCTTTCTCAAAGGCTGACACTGTTATACTTAGCACCTTCGGGTCTCTCTCCATATGCCTAACACTGGTATTCCCAGAATCAGTCTCTGTGCACGTCCTGCACACCTCTAGCCATGCCCATCATGATGGTTCTGTGTAGATTGAAGTGTGTTGAAGTCTGCTCATGTACTCGACTGCCCATTTTTATCAAGGTAAAAAGGCAAGAGTAGTTAAGATATACAAAATTGCATGAGTATAGTCTATCCAGGATGTCTCCTCCAGGACATGAAGTGAACTTAGTGGATTTTTGCTGATAGTAACAGCAGTGCTGTAAAGACCAGACCATCCAGGTCTCCCTGTCTTTATCTATATTATGTTGACTACTGTGTGGAGAGTAGTGTAACTACAGTTAGTCTGTGTATCCAGCAGCATCTTCCTGATACCTTTATGGATCACAGGCTAGAAAATTTGTGGCCTTTAAAAACTCCTGAGCTATATAGTGGGTAAAAAACATATCCTAAACTGATAAGCCACCATTCCTAATGTTCTCAGCAGGCCACCCTGTGGAAGCCAATGAAGATAGTTGAACAGTCAAGCCCACTATTCCATTTTGTTCCTAGTTTATGTGTGAACTGTCCTCATATATCTGCCTTCCCTGACTGTGCCCCTTCCCCAGGATGACAACTACAGAATTGCTTTCCACTTAGTGTAACGATGTATGAACAAAAGTCTCCAAAGCACAAGGTATACCTCCAAGGAATATCTTCCTACACCCTCACTTCAGGTCTGGCTCCTTTGGGCTGACAGCCATGAACATCAATTACCCACCCAAATCCATTTTCTTTTGTCTGGTGCATCTCTTTAACACCACCACTTTGCAAAACAACACACTTAAAAACTCAAACCTAGACTTGTTTCTGGTTTTTTTGTGACACTGTGGACCCTTCCACTGTCACTAGTCAACAGAAAGATTCAATGTCCCTCAAAATTTTCTCTTATACAAGACTTTTCCCCCCAAAATTGTTTGAATTAGTGTTCTACCTCTTTTTTCTGAAACTTCTCTCTGGGCCACCCACTGCCCTCTAGACAGTGGCACTTATCCAATAACATGCTGAGAAAAATTTACAAGCTCTGGCTTTTCCTCATCTATAGCGTCCCAGATCTTATTCTTTCACCTACTAAAGCCTTTGGCAAAACTCCGTATGACTTCAATGGACACAGAATCAGGTTGCTGATGGATAACTGCACTTCTTCCATCAAATCCCCGCAACAGATACAGAGTCGGTAACTGTGTGGGCTTTTTTGTTTTCTCTATTGTATTATAAGAATACTGCAAAAGTATCGTAACTGTATAATGCTGTACGTGCCTCTAACACCATTTTCTGAATCTTACACAAAGTACTTGGCTTCTTCCATTTTACTTCTTTCGATTTCAGGTTCACATGCCAACAACCACTTGCAGAATTAAAAAGGACTGACTATCTTGGCCAAATGAAAAAGTACATTCCTGATATGGCATCCAGCTGAGAATTTGAATAGGAAGCAATATACTCAAAAGGCATTTTGTGTCTTCCTCCAACTCATCATCCCACCAATTTTCTGTTCTCTCAACACTCTCAGACTAAGCATCAGCAGTTCCTTTACAGGATTAGCTTAGTCCAAGATATTTCATTACCTTAACCATTTGCTTGTAATGGTGGTTGCTGAATGCAACCTTACAAAGGCACGGATGAAGAGAAAGGAGAAGGTTTGAATGCAATAAGCTGGCCTGAATGTCAGCCCAGAGTAAGTATGTGATGAACTGTTCTTTGAATTACAGATTTATGAAGTGTCTCTGCATCCTTCTCTCCCAGTGCATTGCTTGGTTACTTTTGTTCACCTAGTTCTGTGTGGTTAATGTCAGGTGCTGGTCTCCCCACCAGAACTACCCTCTATAGCAGAGCCTCTCCAGTAAACAGCCCTTTTCTACAATTTCTTCCCCTCATCCTGCTGCCACAGCAGATATTCCTGAGGAGACCAAACACAGCACTCCTTGCAGGAAAGACATTTATTTTGCTATGTTTGGCAAACTCTGCTGAAAAGGGTAATAAAACAAGTCATACAGGCTTAACACTGGATATAATCAAAACAGCCATCAAAGTGAGCATAAGCCATGATGGTTGAGACTTGTGCTGTGAGCGTCCACCAGACAGAGAGACTTTGGATCTGGGAGCTCTCTCTCCTCTCCTGTTATGGAGCTGGCCAGATAAACAGGGGAAGTTTGACTGCTGTGGTATGCCTTTAATCATACCAAAGTGCATTTATTATGGAGACTAAAATCAAGTTTACTTGCCAAAATGTCATTATGGAAAGCCCAAAATACGATGAAAGGTAGACTGACATTGTTGTAGGCTTACTTAATCACATATAATTGCTTTATTCACCAATGAATTCCAATGAATGTGCTATGATGTCAAGGGCCTATTTTAATGGGAACTAAGATTATATAACCAATATTTATGAATTTGCAGTGCTGAGTAATTCTCACTGTTGGTTTTTATTAGCAACAGATCAGTCTGCACTCTACCCATTTTCATCTTGGGCCAAAACTGTTTTCATTTATTGCATGTCCAAAAGAAGTGACAGTCTTCATTTAGTCAGTCAGACAAGGTATCATTACCATTCCCTGCACATCTGCAACATTTAAGAATAGCTACATAAAGAGGAATGTGCTTTATTACATATTGTCATAAGTCAAAGAGAAATAAAAGTCCTTGTGTTTTATTATTTTTGTTATAATCATTATCATATAAGGCTTTTATCTTGCAAAATAATCACTATAAGGCATTGTTTGGATTTTGGAAGTAAGAGCTACAAACCTTATCTGGAACATAAAGCCCAGAACTAAACAACCGCCAAATTCAAACAAACAAACAAAGATTCAAGATTTTACAAAAATTCCAGTTGTGACAGACATTTTGTTTCTGGCATCCATTTTGGTACAATACCCTATGGGAACCCTAGGGAACGCAGAGTTAGGGACCCTAGAGATTTTACCAGTAAGAGCTCAGTAGTGGCTAACAAAGAATCCAAGGAAACCCATGTCTTTGTGACCCAGGTTAGTTTCACAGACAGCCAACTTAGCATCCCTAATAATTAAGCTTTCCAAAAAGTGTGCTGGGATAATTCTGCCAGAGACATACCACTGCATCACAAGAGTAGCAAAATCATACACGGTCTCTGGCAGGCCCATAATCTCTCTATGATGCTGTGCAGATGTTAGACCTGAGTTTCTTTTCTTATTAATGCAAGCACAAACTTCCTCGGGTTTACCAACACCTCCTACACATTTCTACACATTAACAGAGCAGGACCTTTTAAAAAAAATCTCACCATAATTCTTTGCTTTTTCCATTGCACTATCCTAGTCCCACCGGAGACCCAGAAAGAATCTTACCCTACAGTCATAACAGGAACAAACACAATTGCCCTTTTCCAGGATTTCTCCCTATCAGGATTTCTTCCTATGAGGAAAAATCTTCTTTCATGTATTCTTTGACATCCAAGCAAAACTTCTAGCTGCTTCAAGCAGCCTGGGACCTCATTCTTGTTTTTGGAGAGAATAGCAATATTGCTGAGGACAAAGAAGGTCCAAACAACAAGTACAAAAGAGAGAGTGAGAAAGAGTAGCTTGCGGAAACATGTGCTACAGCACTTGAAACCAGAACTATTTTCTCATGACAGAAGGGCACCAGCCACGCTGTGGCACTCAAGCAGTATCAACAGCAGTGCCAAAGGATATGGGATGATGAAGAACAGGAATATGGGCTTTTTTGTGCTGCACAATGGGGCAAGAGTTTCCAAAACAAATGTTTCGAAGGCAGAACTGCCCATGCAAAGCACTGATAACTCGGCATGCTGAGTGATAGATAACCATCTGAGAATTTGCTCTGCAGTGTTTATTTCTCCACAAGATTTTTTATATTATAACCAAAACCTAAATTAAGATGCTTAAAATTTCCTTTAGAACTAGATAATCATATTAATGCAGCTGATTCCATAATTCTGCACTCAGAGTGCTTTAGGAACTGTTATGGCAACATTAACTATGTGCCCTCAGAGACTCCAAGTGAATCAGGAATGGAAAAGTCATTTTGACTTCAGTCCTTTGAGTCCCTCTTCATGCTATCTTTTTTGGTTTAACCTCCAGAAAGACAGAAATTATGGCAGAGATTGTTATTCAAGCATAAGGCAAACATCCTGAACAGTGCAGTAGGTAGTGTTGTGAAATCCCACTGTTGTATTTGCATATTTCTAAAGCATTTTACAGCAGGGCTGCTATCTATGAAAAAAACAGGGTGATTTTACACAGTCGTGGCTACGTCAAGAATTTTTTGTTCGTACAAATATCACTCCATTACATCACAAAGGGTAAATGACCGACAGGATAAGGGAAAGAAACACCTGGGCATCATATGGGGAGATGCAAAATGGCTGGACCACAGTACTGAAAACATAAAGTCATTTCAACAGGACTATGTCCTATCAACCTCTAAACCTCTTCCAGACACAAAGGAAATCAACAACATTATAAACCAAAAAAGTGAAAAACACAAACCACACTTCTTGCAGCATTTTGATACTCAAGAAGTTCATGACAAACTGTTAATGTAAAATGGTGTCCCCATTAATGATGTTGATGTGACTTCAATAACTCATACAGTACAATGATGGGCTCCAAGCAGAACTAAGAAATAGATATTAGCACTCAGGAAAACATGGGAGAAATATGAATACTAGCTAGCCTTGGAATGCTAAGAAATTGGCTCCTCAGTTACAGTAGTTTGCAAAGTAACTGCAGCACTTCATTAGAGAGGTGTGTGAGAAAGGAAAATCAGAACCACACAAAGGACCTAAGTTTATAAACAGTGAGTAAGCAGCAATGGTAAGGGTTTCCAGCATGATTTAATCAGCCTGCACAAATGAGGCCAAACATTGGTCTTTGTTCAGATGTATTAACTATTCACAATGGACCATGAATTCAACTAAATTACCACTTTTTGTTGGTTCACAGGTTGTAGAGACCTTCCATGCCATGAAACAGGTTAGGCAAACTAAGGCTGACGTGCAACCTGGTCACAGCAAATTTGAAACAACTACTGGTTTGCATTTTCATTCCTCCTACTATGACAGCTGCCCAAGTGACATGGTTTCATTTTACTGCTTGCGCAGATAGCTCCCCTTCCAAACAAATATGTATGAAAGTGGGATCTGAATACTTCTGGTGAGAACTTCGATGCAAATGTATGTTTACAATTCCTGATGTTGTTCAGCACTCTCCACACTAAATTTCTTGGTTTGTATAAAGAGCGTTGGAATGCTAATAGAGGGCGTTACGACTTCTGAGTAAAACTGTGTTTTGTTTAAACATGTATTAAAATATTTTTTGCCTGTAATCTGCCTACTTCTGCTTCTAATGAAATTTGATTCAAATGGAATTGGTAACAACAACCAAATTAGAATTCCACTTACCAAACTATTTAAATGTCCTCTAATCTGTCTTTTCCAAATTCTTATGTGATGTGCTTTAATCTCTCAGGAAACAAAAACCTACACAAAAATGTCACTAATACAGATTTATGAGCAGAATTGCTATTGTTCACCTTTTTGCTTTGTTAACAGAATGACCCTGTGTCAGCAAAACACAGTGTTTTTCAACATCATATAAAATAACTTCACTTTTTAAGACATAGTCTGCTTAATTTCACTTTGACTGTTTAGTAATAAAATATCTAGAAAGAATAAGAAATAGATACTTATTAAATACAGCACCATGCTCTATAACAGTGATATAAAACATTAACAGGAACAATGTTGCATAATTATAAAGTATAGTTTGACTTTTTTTTCAGAGGAAAAAGAAATAATAAGTTTATAGGACACAGGAAATGTTATGGGAATGATGGGCTTCCTTACACAACTCAAAATCAAGTATTAGCTCTTTGTACATAGCTGGGAAATTACCATTAAATGCTGTTGCTTGGTGTATCTTCTTCCATTCAAATTATAAAAAATCTAGTTAGTAGAAATGAGCAAATAATTGCTTTTTGTTTGACAGGAAATTTTTAAAATATTAGACTGAACCAATTCTTGTTTGCTTTTTTCACTTTAGAGGAAAACTGGAGAAAATAAGCATTTTCCTGCACACTCAACATTTCATTTGAGCATTAACAGAACATTACATTCTGCAACAGTTGTACAAAAAGCAAAGAAAAAGCCAAAGGGAGAATACGCCTTTTTTATCTCAATACTCCTTTATCTCAATACTCCTTTTTTATCTCCCAGCGCCAAAGCCTCCTCACTGACTTTGTCCACATTCCTCAAGTTTAGTCATTCATCTCCACTTATCTGTTCTTTTCAAATGCCAAAATGTTAATTTGACTTACAAAACCCCCATCATTTATTCACGTTGGTCAGGAATAGATAATTTGATTTAGATCTGATTTTTAAAATATTCAGCTACTGAACCAAAAATCAGTTGTTAGCACAATACTCAGCAGAGGAAATCTGGGCTGAAGTTAGTAATTTTATTTGATGGAAGACTTAACTTGGTGAGAGCTTACATTGGGAATATATATGTACTACAAATGCATACACACTATATCTGATGAGGAGTGGAAAGACCATCTACAAAGAATAACAAAATATTTCCATTTTCAACTCCGAAGTTATACACTTGAATCTTAATCTAAGAGAAATGTTTCCCATTTAGACAGGAGAATGCTTTCAGACTGATAAGGACAAAAGCTAGTTTCCTAAGTGACCAAAGCTGAACTCACAGCTGTACTATTCAAAGTTTATCTTTTCTTTAATTGTAATTTTATAATCTCACAGGTTATAAATCAACATGCATTTGGCAGTCTGGCTTTTATGTAGGTTGAGTTTAATATGCTGGCATGCTCTATTTGACTCAGGAGTTAAGATAATTTGTAACAAAGCTCCAAATTCAAACAAATTTCCTTCATTATCAAATCAGAGCATGTTTTTAAAAATCTGCTTACCAAGTTTAAAAGGTCAGCTGACTTGACTTCCCTTATTACTGTCTCCTCTGGAGTTCACATTTTGTTCACGCTTCTAGCATGAACATTAGCAGGATATGATGTAAAGGTTTCACTCCGAAGAACTTACAGGGTCTCTGGATGGGGCAAAAAAACCCCTCATGTCTTAAGACTGGAGACTAGCTTGAAGACAGAAAATGAAATGCTGAAATATGCTATAGCAAGGGATATAAAGCTAAACCTGAGCTTTGCAGCTGGTATTTGATAGCTTTTTTGCACCAATGTGTCCTGTACCCTGTAATGCCACTTTTTATCAATGTTCTGTTATCAAAACGCCATTCAGTTTTTGGCAGCATAGTTGCATTTTCAAGGGTCTGGGTACTATTCTGCCCATGTCCCCCAAATGAACTTCAAATTTCTGCCACCATCCAGATTTCTGCAACCTGCTCTATGAAAACAACAACCCATGATCCATTCTTATCAAGAAGTAAGAAGATGCCTGACCCTATTTCCCTCTGAGCTATTTGTTTTTCTGTCTAGAGCTCTTTTCCTCCAGGGAAGAATTTCTTCTGGCACTGCTTCACTTTCTCCAGCTTCAAGCCAATATTGAGCTGAATACTGAGTTCAAATCCCTGTCACCACTGTCAGAGAAGTCCAGGACAGAGCTCCTGCCCATGCTCAGCCTATTTCGTCCCTGGGAAATATCCATTTGCCTTGGGGCAATTTTCTTCCAAGCACAGGCAGTCTGATGACTCCAGGCAGTCTCATCCTGTAATCAGCCAGTACTTCTTAGGGCTTTTTCACAGCAGTGGTCCTCTCCCTGTCCAACATTTGATATGACAACCAACTGAGAGAAGAAAAAAAAGAGAAGGGTCTTATCAAAAGAAAGATGGGATCCTATCAAAATTTATAAATAGTGGAGGAGGTGGAGTAAAAAAGATGGAGCCAGAGTCTTGTCAGAGGGACACACTGACAGAAAAGAGGCAATGGGCACAAAGTGAAATACAGAAAGCTCCATTTAAATGGAAGAAAAATCTCTTTTGTTTTACTCTAAGGCTGGGCAGACATTGGAAAAGATGCCCAGAGAGGTTGTAGAGTCGTCATCCTTGGGTATGTCAAAACCCAACAGGATATGGTTCAAAGCAGCCTGCTTGGAACATGCAGACTGAATGTGACACTCCTGAGAGCTGATCTGTGCCACTCTGGGATTCACTGACAGAGATGTGTAGGAGTGAATGCAGGTGCACAGAAGAAGAGATGAGTTCCAGAATACGAATGAATGAAAATACAGATTTAAATTATGCAGGGTGGAGGATAACAAACACTTTAGGAAGCTGGAGTGAGACACAGGCAATACCAGAGGAAAGAATGAAGAGAAGCGTGATAGGAGATCCTACCAGGCAAATCTAGAAGCTCAAGGTACCAATACTTTTTTAAACATCTAAGCCAGCATTCTTGCTGAATAGGCATCTTGACCTGGTGGGACTGTAAATCTTTGCTTGGGCACTTCTCAAGCTAGCAATCAGTGGGTGACAACCCAACTGTTGGTTAAGTAGATGCTAAGAAACACACTGAACTAATTTACTAGTGTGAAGTGTCTATGAACACGGAAGGAATGCCGAATTGCTGAAAGTGACCCTTCCCTCTCAAGCTCCTTCCCCAAGTATATATCATTAATTAACTTGTTGTGCTACTGAAGGTTTGTCCAAGTTTCAAAGCTCTAACACAGAGTTCCCATTCACCATCACCAAACCAACCTTCACCAACTTCCCTTCCCTCCCCAGCAGTTTGTGAAATCCCCAGTTTGTGAAAGTCAGAACAATCCAGGGGAAAGTTGGTATGTAAACAAATGAGGAACATGTGTTTCCAAATGGGAAAGGGGGTAATGCAGACAGTGAAATTAGTGCAGCAAGGCCTGAGCCAGCAGCTGTGGTAACAGAGGAGCGGGAGGGTTGCCAAGGCATTAGGGAGCTAACAAGGGAGCAAGAGGTAAAACTCAGGTATTAGATGACCACTGTATTTCCCAGATGCAGGCAGGCCTGGATTTTGATTTTTTTTCTCTTTGATGCAGCTAATGTGGATTTTTCTGTCTTCTAGTGGGCATTTGTTTAACTCAAAAAGCAGTCATATGGGAATAATTTCCACTCTGTTCCCAATCAGCTGGACCATAATGGCAGGTAGTTGTAGGGATGGGGCTGAGAAGCATTGAAAGAATCAAAGGCAGCACTTGCCTGGGTGAAAAATTGTTTCTACTTTTTCATTTCCATCCATATTGAAACTGTTTTTTAAGGGCACACTTATGGTGAATATGCTTTAGTACTTAAAAAACAATCAGTCTAAAGCATAATTAATAGGTTTCTGAGGGGCTAATATCAGTATATCCCTATAAATCTCACTTAGAAAGAAACTCTGAACTTGTGCACTGAAAGAGAAGCATGAAGCATATTATTTTCTGCTGTATACCCTTCTAGCAATATAGATGGTCCTAAAGAAGTGCTTACTCAGTGACTGTTTAACCTCTGTCTACAGCATCCAGACTTAGACTGTGGTTTCTACTTAGAAAACATTCAGATAAATTATATACAACATAGAAGAGCAAGACTGGCTTCATAGCATCTTTCCTCTCTTGGTATCAGAGAGCTCTTGGAGGGAGAGCAATGTCACAATCCCACTTTAGAGCAAGAAAAAAATGAAGCAGAGAAAAGCTGAGCTATTGATGCTAAAATCAAAGAGCAAGCCAGGGCTAGAGTAAGCAGCAGGACCCAGATCTCCTGACTCCCAAGCTGCACCCTCCCACATTTCCTTTGGCAGCTTAAATCTGCTAACTTCCCTACTTATGTTGCCAGGCACCACTCAGGGTTTGTAAGATTTTAATGGGTTAATTAGCACCAAAGCATTTTTTCTTCTGTGGTCTAGACATAGAAATATCCAGATTTTGTTTCCCTTGAAAGGCAGCCCATCCTGGAATCTGTACTCGACCATCCATTTCCATGTTTTTCTAGGGCCAGATGGGGCTAAACATGATTTGAAGATTTTTTTCCTTCCTTTCTTTAATGTTTCTTGTCCTTTCTTTCACTGACTACCAGCTTGTTTGTTTTGTTTTGAGGATGATGCCAACTGTAAAATAAAAAATGCATTTCCAAGGTAGAGAAATTAGAGAATGATGGATTAGCTGTTGCCAAGAAAAAATAATAATTCCTGGACCTAACAAATAAGTCTGAAAATAAAGAAGGGATTATTAAATGTTATATAATTTCAATAGGACAAAAGCAGAGAGAATTTTCAAGAGACTGCCCTATTTTTAAATTTTAACACTCTGGAGACTGTGGACCATATTGTTCATTTAGGCATGCAGCTGTAAATACGTGGTTCTTCCTACTCCAGCTGAATTACCCCAGATATCTCTGGTGTACCAAAACATGATCTCCCTTTTGCCAGTCTCTCATGTGTGTACATGCTTGCAGGCAAATACTGTGTTATATGTCTGGGCCTCAGCCAGACACCATGGAATCGGATTTGAAATTTCCCAGAGGGCAGGGGCTTCATGTTTGTGGGTTTTTGCCTCCAAATTTAGTGCTCCAAATCCACATACTTCAAAATGTGTTTAAGTACCAACTCCAATCTAGTTCTGAATTTTAGTGTCACTATTATTCCATTTATTTACCAATATTTTTATCTTAAATTGGAAATACAATTTTAAGCACACCCCTGAAGTAGTTTTGCTAGCATACATACAATAAATACATAACAGGCAGTTTGAAAAAAGGTGTCAGTGGCACTCATTTATGATTAGCTGTGCAAATCTTTCCCGGTGTTCTCATTAGATAAAATGTTCCAGTCTGTACTCACAAGCTGTGTACACCACACCACATAACTTCATGTTCTCTTCTTCCTACATTGCATGTCACCACCTGCTATAAACTGATGTACTCCACTAGTTTCCTTTCTTTTGGTCACCGACACACTGTCAAATACCTCCTTCCAGTCATTTTACCAGCACTCAGGAAAGCACAAGCCAGCAGAATGTCAAAGGTCCTTGACCAAGACAATGGCACAGAGCAGAGGTGTGTTTGGGTTTGTTTATTTTTTAAAATCAGCTCTGCACTTGTTGACACAAATTGAGGTCTGGAGTTATTAATATCATTTTGTCTGTTTATATGTCAAACCTGGATAAAATAAGCACTGCCAGAAACAAATTACTTTCATGCACTACAATATGAATGTACAGTATTAAGATTCCCTACAGACACAAAGGCCTTGGGCACTTCACTTGTATTTACTGGAGATAAATACCATATTGTCTTCTTGCCAACATCAAGTTTATGAATGCTGACATACAATAGCGACATTTAAATTCTTGGACTTGAAAAACCTGCTTCAACGGTAAAGCAAGTGTCAATATGATCAATTTTTATGGAAACATACTATTTTACCCCTAAAATAGTAAGATAAATGTTCAGAAATGTGGTTAATTTTAGCCTTCCTGATCCGCCAAGGCTTAATTCCAGTTCTTTGCTAGTGTTACTGCCACGACTACAGTGGTGTAAAGCTACAGCAATGAAGTGCCAAATGAAAGCCAAAAAGCCAAAGGAGTTACCCAGCAATGAAAAACACTTAATTTTATGGTTCTGCATCCCAATCCCATTTGTAAAGACAACCCCCAACTACTTCCCTTATGATTCCTTTCTAGACAGACTCCCTGTTAAAAAATAGACTCCCTATTATTATCCTATTAAAAAAAAATAACTAACAATGCAATGGTCAAAGACCACCTAGAAATGGCAAGTATTTTACATGATAACATTTTACACATCTTTGACTGTTGTCAGTGTGATCCAAATGTAAGCCAGGAAACCAGGATAATATATTGGGTTTTCAGCTGGATTGATCTTGATGATTTCACATGTTTTTGTACTTCCCTGTCATATTTTTCCCTCCTCTCTTTTATTTACTGAGATTGCATTTCCATGGGCAAGAAGACACAACACTTAGCATACTGGGCTCCAATCTCATTTGTGAGCTTTAGCTGCTGGATTGGTAAAGACTATATTAAGGCTCTACTTGCAGGTTCAGTTTCCTACCCTATCTGCACTGGTGTGGATGAGCAAGAGACATGGCCAGGTAAGGGCATAGCTACAACACAGCTCAGACAGAACCAAGGGCTCCCTCTGCTTAGGAGCAGCTCCTGAGAAAAGCAGCCAAGAGCTCACCAGAGCTTCTCTTGGACTCAAGGCCAGATGTGGACACTACACAAGCAAAGTGCTGTTCACAGTCATAAGCCCAGGCAGCCAAAAACAGAAAAGAGAAGAGAAAGATGCCTGTTGCCATGCTGCAGATAATGTTAGGGCTTGTTCAGGGCTGGCCTGGGAAGAAGAGGTGTGACCCATGCCAAATTGTCAAAGTGACTGCTGAAGAGCAGGAGATCCCGCTCCTGCAAAACTGGGATATAAGAGATTTAGCAGAAGCACTTGCTGCCTTGCAAATCCCATCTCCTCTTCTATCATCCTAAGAAGCCTGTCAACCTCTCAGGGCTTTGGCATGGCCAAAATAAGCAGCAAGCAAATGGACTTTGCTGTTCTAAGTATTTTGCCTGTGTCTAGGGCCAGATCTGCAGGGTTTCATTTCCTTCACTAGTTCATTCCTTGAAGCCATTCCTCAGGACTCCAAAACTAGCACCCATCTTCCAGTACAGGAACTAATAATTTCGTTCCTTTAGATGTTCTTTCCTTATTTCTGTCACCTTGACTAGCCACAGATAATTCCTTCACACCACCTCTATATATCTGAATATAATTCACATTTATTTTCTTGTTCGTCTCCCTATTTACTCCCATCTCCTGTCATGGGCCCTACCTTTAGTATTTTTTTTGCCCTTACCTAGATCAGACATAGCACCTATCTGTAGCTGCAAAGAAAGTCTTGGCAAACCTTAAGGTGCAAAATGGTCTGAGCAGAGATATAATTTAGGAACATTAAGCTGTTACGTACAAGTAGGCCTTTTCAGAGTCCATGCAAAATGTGTTCTCTTAGAGGCTTATAACTTGACCATGCATGCCCAGAACTGAGTGGAATAACAGAAGTTATGTCACTGACACAAAGCTTCTCCCCTGCGTTCAGCCTCATAACTCCAGAAAATGGTACACCTGTGCCTTAAGGCACTGGAGTTCTAGAGCTTTTCAACAAAAAGTTTGCCACAGCTTTTTAGACATAGTCAGAACCAACATATTTTCCTCTAGTCTTATTTTTGGAAATGGCTGAACTGAGTTTTCCAAAATAATCAGACGTGGGCAGACACCTGACATGGAAATTTTCAGCCTAAACTATGTGAGTTCAACAAAGTTATAAAGCAAGGAAACGCAAGGTGTTTTCATGGGAAGACTGGGGGCAGACAGATAGTGCTGCCAATCCCACCTGTGACACAGACATGTGACAGCTGACATCGTTATTGTCTATCTTACCATTGGTTATCAAGTAATTTCCATGATAATACATTAATGTCATAAAATATTGGTCTTTCAGGCCAAAGTCTTCCATGCTTAATATTTGTCCAATTTTTTCTGGGGAACTTTTGGGAAAAACAAAACAAAACAAAAAATCTACTGAGACACTTCTGAGACACGTGTGTGAGAAACGCAACATTATTGAATACAATACGTACCAATACAATACAATACAAATTTGGGAAAACATTTTGTCTATTTTGTCTATTGTTACAAAGTTTTTCCAGGTCAACTATTCCAGGATGGATAAACAACAAAACATAAAACTTGGCATTTGAATAGCCTGTAATGAGCAGTGCTTGTCTGGATAAACTGGTAGGGGGAGGAGAGAGGAGGAAGATCACCATATATGGCTTGTCCCACCAAAACCCTGAAGACCAACATGAAGGAGTTTTCTGCAGTTTCTGAACTTCTCATTTTGTGTGTGAATCCACTGTTGCCTCCACTTTGCCACTAAGTGAAAACGAATTCACACCATGGGTCACTCTTCTGAGCACCAACTGAATTTCCACTGTTTAGCAAACTCCTGGAGCCTGTATTTGTAAACTGGTGTTGATTATAAATGAGTTACCGTAGGTTGCTGTCCCTGATGATCATATCTGGAGGATAAATTTACCTGTCACTTCTCCAATCAACCACTGAGATTTTTTGCTAACAAACCAGTGCCTCACTCTCTAATTGGCATGTTGGCTGTGTGCATTGTGGGACTGTAGCCATTCCTTCAAACTGTTGTCATTATCTTAACTTTCTAACTACTTGTTGGTATCTTCGGCCAATGTTACTATTTTTCCTTTATCTTTAAATCTCACCCAAGCCTTCTTTAGAAGCACCCACTTTACATAAATTAAAACCAAGTCATCAAATCACTACTTTTGCCCCCTTTGGGCTGGCACCCCTTGTTGCCACTATTTCAAATATGATCTGATGCCATTTTGAAGCAAGAAATTGAGATTACTAAAACTGTTATATTGTTTCATCTCCAGTAAGAACAAAAAATATTTGATAACTCAATGACATTTCCCTCACTTCTGTGAAAAAAACCGATGCTCCCTGCATCTTCAGTGTTTTCCCTCTACTCTTTTAGCTAATACGTATTGTCTAATAGATTGCTTTTGTTCCTATCTAGAAGACATTTTGAGGGAGGATACAAAATCTTGAGTGCAATCACATGGCACGTACAGGACAACCAGAGGGTCAGGCATGGGTTTGGGAGAGGCAGGTCCTGCTCAACCAACCTGATCTCCTTCTATGGCCATATGACCCACCTACTGGATGAGGGAAAGACTCTGGATGTTGTCCATCTGGACTTCAGCAAAGCCTTTGACAGTGTCTCCCACAGTGTTCTCCTGGAAAAGCTGGCAGCCCATGGTTTGGACAGGTGCACCCTTCTCTGGGTTAAGAACTCGCTGGATGGCTGGGCCCAGAGAGTGGTGGGGAATGTTCTGCATCCAGGTGGTGTCCAGTCACTAGTGGAGTCCCCCAGGGATCAGTGCTGGGACCAGTCCTGCTCAATATCTTTATTGATGATCTGGACATGGGGATCAAGTGCACCCTCAGTAAGTTCATGGACAACACTAAGTTGTGTGGAGTGTTGGTCTTCAGGAGGATAGGAATTCTCTGCAGAGGATTCTGGACAGGCTGGATTGATGGGACAAGGCCAATTGTACAGGGTTCAATAAGGTGAAGTGCCAGGTCCTGTACTTGGGTCAGAACAACCCCATGCTACAGACTGGGAGAAGAGTGGCTGGAAAGTGGCCGACTGGAAAAAAACCTGGGGTGCTGGTTGACAGCAGCTGAACGTGATCCAGCATGTGCCTGGGTGGCCAAAAAGGCCCGTGGCACCTGGCTTGTATCAAAAATAGTGTGTCCAGCAGGACCAGGGTAGTGACTGTCTCCCTGTACTCGGCACTGGTGAGGACACACTTCAAATCGTGTGTTCAGTTCTGGGCCCCTCACAAGAAGAAAGACACTGCAGAGTGTCCAGAGAAGGGCAAAGCTGGTGACGGATGTGGAGGGTAAGTCCTATGAGGAGTGGCTAAGTGAGCTGGGGGTTGCTCAGCCTGGAGAAAAGAAGGCTCAAGGGGGACCTTATTTCTCTCTACAACTACCTGAAAGGAGGATGTAGCCAGGTGGCTGTCAACCTCTTCTCCCAGGAAACAAAGGACAGGACAAGAGGACAGAGCCTCAAGCTATGTCAGGGGAGGTTCATGTTGGATATCAGGAAGAATTTCTTCATGGAAAGGGTTGTCATGCATCAGAATGGGCTGCTCCGGAAGGTGATTGAGTCACCATCCCTGGAGGTGTTCAAGAAATGACAGGACATGGCACTTAGTGACGTGGTCTAGTTGACAAGGTGGTGATCAGTCAAAGGTTGGACTCAGTGATCTTGGAGGTGAGTGGAGATCTTTTCCAACCTAATGATTCTATGATTCCATTCCATGATTCTATGAAAATACAGTGGAAGAGGACCAGGCTATATTCACATTTCTACATCACACAGCAGATGAAACAACAGTCACTGATGTGTGAGGGTGTGTGTGGTTAAACAATTCTCCTCCCCCGGAAGGCAAGGTTCTAGGCTGCAGAAATGGAACAAATTTGGGATAAGCCACAGAGATTTGTCTATACACTCTGTATAACAATAAATACTTTATGCCGCACCACATCAAGCCACTTTGCATTCCCTGGGCTCTCCAAGTTTTCTGTGCTGCATATGGTACATATACTTACAGCACCGGGTGAATTTATCATAGATACCTGTAGTCACTTAAGTCACTGATGCATTTAGGCTTGGCTGATTGCACAGGCTTCCTCTGTAGTCAATGAGGGGAGACAAGACACCTCAGGGAAACTCACCAGTTCCCAGCACAGATGTCAAAGGTAAACAGAATAATTGCCTTCTGGAATTGTTTATCTGCTGACCTCATGAAAAGCCTACACGTGGAGCCAGACTAATGGTCTGTATTATAAAACAGTTCATATTAGCTGAAATAAATGTTCCTCATCATGTTGGCATACACACACTACAGAAACACTATAGAAACCTTATTAATCTAATTTCATTTAAATCCTGTATCCCTGATGGTCAGAATACATCCAGCTTTCTAATACATTCTGAAAGACGACCATTGGCCAATGATTTCTTTTTCCAGGAACATCTTTACTCTAGCTTAGAGTGGAATCAGACTAACACTGCCAGCAGTAAGTGGCAGAAATATTTATTTTGGCTCCTAAATATGAAATTTAGCTCATTCAGCATTCAGGGTGTTGGCAGGAGAAATGGTATAGTGAAAACTTTGATTTTTAAAGAGTGTCTGCCCCACCTGACACAATGGAAAATATAAAGGATTTTTCTTGTACCTATGAGCCTTGATCAACAACACTGAAAAGTTCAGTAATGATTTAATAGAATCTGAGCTCTGAATGTATGTAGTGCATTTGAAATGAATGAGGCTGATAAAGAGCACTAGAGAGTAAGTACAATCAATTGCTTTTGCATGAAAAATATATTGTCAGTGACAGGATAGTACTTATGTGTCTGCCAGCATAATTCTCAAATTCATCGAGGCTTTTGCTGAAGATATGGTTTCACTAAGTATTTCTTTCTTACATCTTATCTGGCAAATACCAAAATAATATGAATACTCCCTATGAGACAAACTCCCAGATTATAGCTGGATAATTCAGACACAAGGAGAAGATTCTGGCATGGTCACAGAGCCAGCAGTAAAAGTCAGGTGTTCTCAGTTGCACGGCTATGCATTTTGCAGAGAGCACTCTCCCCTTCCTTGCAGTGTTCCCATCAATACCATTCATATGCTTGGTTCAAAATCTCATGGTATTTTTTTCTCTGCTACTATCATGCCTCTCTACCTACTCTACGCAGCCCCTTCAGCACCTTCACTTTGTCTTTTGGACCTTTCCTGGAGCTTCACTGCAACTTTGCTCTCCCTTCCTTACACAGAGCTGCCTGTGGCCTTCGTGGTCCTGAGCAGGTAGAGAACTCCCTTCCTCAGGTTGTTTCCAGATCCCAGCAGAGGGCTTAAATTTTATCATTGTGCTCAGGCTCACTCACAGAAGGCCTTAAGTTCTTTGGGAATACCACCAGTCACAAACCTCTGCCCTTGCAAGCTGTGAAGACCTTGGACCTTTTGTCTTCGGTAAGTTTCTCCCCGTCTTTTAAGACATATAGACCACCTTCCTTATAATGATATAAAGGTATTTTTTCAAATGTTTGCCTTTGAAAAGTATCAAGTTTCTGCTGGATAGCAGACCACATTTTCAAAAAAAATAGTGCTCTCAGTACTATTTTGCACAACAGCACACATGGCACATATTGTAATATTATACCCCACTGTTTCAGGAACAGAGACTACACCATTTTTAGAAAATCAGTTTCCAGTTCCTTCCCTATTCCTTCTGCCTAAAGATGATCACACAAAACTGGATGAGGCTCCAGAAACAGAAGGTTTACTACTGAAGCAGCAGAGGATCAAATAACATGGTGTTGCCTGGAAAATAGAACAGATCTTCCCCAACAACATTAGAGTGATAATATAAAAGCAAACCTTTACCTGAAAGCTTTCACGTACACCATATGGCAAAAAAGCACGTGGTACAGTAATTCTACAATTTTATAAGGTTAATTGATTAGTATACTTATCATATATTGTCCAGTTAAAAAGTTAGTTGGTTAGGTAATAATTCCCTGGGTCCTGCCCCACTGGAAGCGGTCCAGGGGCTTCTTTGCCCCACTTTAGTTATGTGTGGTCCAGATTCTGGTTGGAAAAAAGAACATCCTTGTAGTTGGTTCTCTTCTTGGAATAAGACTAAACAATATTTTAGGAATGTGTTTAGAAGGTTAGCTCATTGTTCCTAAACACAGGGAAAGAGGATGGGAAAGTACTAGGAGCTACAGCCATGCATTAGCAATCTACAAAGCTACAAATATATGAAAAATATAAAAAGGCATCAAGTGGGCTCTGGGACATTGAACAGCCTAAAGAACATCTTTAAAGTTCTAAGTTGATAACAGGCGATTTTTTTTGTCAGATGTTCTCATTAAATAGGAGTTGCACTGAAAACTGATGAGCAGTGTGGAGGCAGGAAGCAGAGCTTGTGTAACAAGGAGCAGGAGCAGCATATGTTTTATATTCAGCCAACAGCAGTGTTGAATGACGCTGCTTGGAGCCACATCCAGAACTTTTTGGCCAGGAAGACTAGTTAGCTGTGTGCCAGTGTCTGCAAAGGTAAAGGAAGAGGGCATAGAGGGGGCTCTCAGAGACCTGAGAGTTTGCAGATAAATATCTTGAGAAGGAAGAGGGTGAATGGCTCCCTTTCAAAGAACTGTAACAAGTGTTCAGGCTCAGAGAAGTAATGTAAACAGAACAGTGGAACACTTTTGCAGATGGAAAATTAAGCTAATATCTCTCACTTTGGATCAAACCACATCCTATTTTCAGGATCATTGAGCCTAGCCACATTAGACAAGCATCTGGCCTATGGTACTCTTCTCAACCCAGCAGTACCATAGCAGAGACACACTTTAGCTCACAGAAGTTGTTACGTTCCAGTTTTCCACCATTAGGGACTGAAAAAATAAGCATGAAAGGATAGCCCAAAATGTACAGATAGGCCTTAAATGCACAAAATCCCTTTAAGTCTCAAACAGCCTTGATCTTTAATTACTTAGATACTTTTAATCTCATGCTCAGCCTAGAAGATACCAGGCAGGCCAAACACAGACCAAGTAATTGCAAACTCTTTCTACATAAGTATTCACATCTTCCCAACTTTTACTTATTTTTGAGACTGAACACCAGTAATATCTCATTTTGCTTTCTTCATTTACTTTTTTTGACTCAATGCAAAGAACAAGTCCTTTAAGCAGATGTAAAGCTGCCCATGATAATTCCTCAATCCTATGCACCAACTTACTGTGTACAGATACTGAACTAATATAATAGTGGCACAGTCAGGCTGCAAAATTAAGGTGGGGCTGGATTAAGACTCTTCATACACCTGAGACATAAGGCAAAAGCCTGTTTTTTGTTTCTTGGGTTTTTTAAAATAGAATCTGTAATAGACAAATTGGAGTTGTTTGGGGTGGGGGTTGTTTTGTTACAGGTTTTTTTGTTTTGTATTTTTGAAGAGATAAGCAGTTGTTGCAGGGAGAGCAGGAATACAGGGATTCAAGAATTTTTCAACAAATACACTTGAAAGACGGTGAGAGAGATTATAACTTGCGACAGAGGAATAAGACCCTTTTGTATGAGAATTCAGGAAAAGGTTTATCTTTTAGGAAGAGGAAAGTCAGGCCCTTGGAAAGGTGAACTATGTACAGATTTGGTAAAATTTTAATATCACATTTCTCTAATGTTATGCTTTGCTCCTGCTGTTAGAATTATACAGGAGCTTAGCTTAAACAGATCGGCCTTCTTATTCCCACTCAGTCACAAATCTGCTAGTCCAAGAGAAGAACCACAGTTACCAGAAACACATGAAAGTCTGCTGGATAAGCTCAACTGATTGACAGGCTGCTCCTCTGTGAGAAAATTCAAAAAATATATGGAAGCATGAGGACCTGTGCATGCCTAGGGGGTACTTGTGGAGACACAGAAGGGAAAAGTTATGTCCTCTCTCCTTGAACTTACCAAGCTTTTCATTCCCTGGAAGAACAAACTGGTGGCAAAGTAGGTAAGAAAGCACAGGAAAATGGATCCTTTGTCAGCAAGCTTCTTGTTACATGGAAGAAGAAGACAAAGAAGATGAAGGAGAAGGCAAAGGAGAAGATGAAAGAGAAGAAGAAGAAATAATGGGGAAATGCATTTTCAAACACTCAGGTACTTAAATCCCTCCACCTCTTACCCTATAAACTGATGTCAGAGGTGACTGCTGTTTGTATGAGTGAATCATGCTTGTACTACTGAACCAACAACTTTTCCTGTCTCTTATCAAACAAGGCCCTTCACAATCTAAGACTGCAGCTTTTTGCCTGATTGTTATTGCCCTAATATAAAACCTCATGTGTGCAAATCACAGAATCATAGAAAGGCTGGGTTCTAAAGGCCATCTAGGTCCAACCCCCCTGCCATGGGCAGGGATACCTTTCACTAGACCACTGCTCAAAGCCCCATCCAGCCTGGCCTTGAACACTTCCAGGGATGAGGTATCCACAGCTTCTCTGGGCAACCTGTTCCGGTGTCTCATCACTTTCACAATGAAGAATTTCTTCCCTATATCTAATCCACATGCTCTCACAGAAAATTCCTCTCCAGCTTTCTTGCAGGCCCCCTTTAGGTACCAAAAGGCTGCTATAAGGTCTCCCCAAAGTCTTTTCTTCAGGCTGAACAGCCTCAATTCCCTCAGCCTGTTGTCATACGAGCAGTGCTTCAGCCCCCCGATCATTCATCTTCCTGGCCCTCCTCTGGGCCCGATCCAGCTCATTCTCATACTTCTTCGGTTGGGGACCCCAGAGCTGGATGCAGCACTCCAGATGGGGTCTCACCAGAGTGGAACAGAGGGTGAGAATCCCCTCCCTCACCCTGCTAGCCACGCTGCTTTGGATGCAGCCCAGAATGCATTTGGCTTTCTGGGCTGCCAGTGCACATTCCTGGGTCGTGTTGTGCTTCTTGTCCACCAACACATTAATACCTCCAAGTCCTTCTCCTCAGGGCTGCCCTCAATCCATTCTCTGCCCAGCCTGAATCTTTGTGCTTGGGATAGCCCTGACCTGGGCACAGGACTTTGTGCTTGGCCCTGCTGAACTTCATGAGGTTTGCACAGGGCCAGCTCTCAAGCCTGTCCAGGTCCCTCTGGATGGCAGCAGTAAGTCACCACAGTTCCACAAAATGGACCTTAGTGTCTCCACGCAGCTCCCTGCTTCTGCATTCAATGACTCACAATTGAACATGATCGTTCAGAGTGTGTAAACACAGCTAATGCTATGCAAATTATGTGAAGTATTTATTTTCTCATATATTGCTGACAGCACCAGAGAGGCTGAGCACACAAATCAGTATTCCTACTGTGACTCAGTGACACTTGCTGTGTTTCTAGCAGTGGATTTATTCTGTATTGCAAATGCTTAAAATTCAGTAATCTGCTCTGATGCTGCACGTGACAACATAACTTGAGTCATTTCAGAGCCGTGTCAGGTCTAAATGATAACAGAAGCAAAAGGCAGTAAAAGGCTTCCTTTTTTCCACTATGCGTTTGATAAACACAAGCTAAAGCTCTGTTGAATAAAATGAAGCTAATGTTTTTGTGTTTCAAAGCTGAATCACAATTGAAAAGGTTTCTACGGAAATGAAGGAAAGAGGCCAAGAGAAAATTGTGTTTTCTTTTTCCCTTCAAATGGACAAGCTTTGCAGTGGTTATATAATATTTAAGTTACTGAATACAGAATGTTACTCTGTTCAAGAATAAATGGTTCACATATGCAGAATGATTCAGCCAAATTTACATTCTGTGAATAAATGTTTATTTATGAAATTACACATGCAGCATAACCAAAATGAAGCGGGGACAGGCTATGACAGCTCTTCTAAGATATGTACAATACCAAATCTTTCATGGAGCTACTAAACTGGCATATACACACTCAATACGTAGCTGAAGTCACAAGAAGCAAACTGACAGACAAGAAACGAATTTCTCACTACAGTGTTCCTGCTTCATCTCTTGCAGGCCATGGACAAACTAGGTGGACCTGCAGAGACATTACGTCAAAATAGATTTTTTGAGACACTGGTGAGACAGCAGAAGAGTAAAGAAAGAAATAGGATAAATGTTCAAGAGAGACACCTTCTAGCTCTGCAGTTAAGGCAGCATTCTAATTCAGACCAGAAGGAAAAGCAATGATTAACAACTTTAATAAAGTCAATATAAGTGGAACCTGCATTAAAAAAACTTCCAAAAGCATGGCTTTCTAAGCTGCTGGAAAGGTTGAATAAGTTTCTCAGTGTGAAAGCTCCAAAAAAAATTTCTTCGAATTTGGCTTGAATGCATATTTCTTTGAAATTTGAGGACAGAGTCACATAGGAAAAATACATGAACTGTTCTGAAACTTACTGCACTTGAACTTTGCATTATATAATGCGTTAACTTACAATTTACTGTGGCGGCCTCCTTAGGCCTCTTCATGTAGTCAACATAAATGGGCTAATAAGAAAAGCAAGAGTTTTGCATTAAACAACTGAGAGATATTATTCTTTGAGCACCTCTGGGGTTTTTTGGTTTTGTTTCAATTTCCAGGTAAAAAAGCAGAGACTGAAGAAGTAATTTCCCTGAAGGTAAAGAAACAGCTAACATATGGGGCTTAGAACTTTGCTTATGGTGGAGCTGCATCCTGATTCGGATGCCAATTCCTTCCTTACACATATATGCCTGTGAACCCATATCCTTTCCTGAAGTTCCATTTTCCCACCTATGAAATGGTTGTAATAACCAGCCCAAAGAGATGCCTATTTATTTCTGTTAATGGAAATATTTGTATGTTTGGATGATAATAACTAAGTGGGAAACAAAACTTGGGAGCCTTCATCCTAACACTTTTTGTTTTTCTAAGCCTCCTAATTGAGTACATCAGCAGCAGTACCAAAACTCATGGATTTCCTAAAGTGTTTATGGAAACATGTTAGAGTTTTAAAGAACCTGTAAGCCTTAAATTGCAAAAAGGCACTCTGCACTCTGAACATCAGAGCTCAGTATTACAGAAGGAAGACAAACATCAAAACACAAGAGATGAAGAATATATTTTAAAAGAGCAATACTTGTTCCTTCCCTTTTGCAATTTTCCAACCAAGCTGAGATAAATAAGTACTGACACTGCTAAAGCACAGTATTGCCTATGTCCTTGACACTGCTTGCAAACAATAAGGTACTGAAAAATCTAGGCAAGTGGTTATAACTTTAAAACCTGTTTTCAAAGTTTTGGGACTTGGTGAGAGCTACAAAAAAGCAAGTTATAGCATATGCAGCTAAATTACTGTCAAGATAGGCACATGCACATTTATGTTTTGGTAGGAGCAGTAAAAGCATTCTTCATCGTGGCTGTGGTTTCTAATACTTGGCATCAGTATGACTTAATAAAGGGTAGATGTGTTCTGTTGAAAATCTCCTGACAAATTTTTTGCTTGTCTATAAGCAAGAATGTAATAATTCTGCTTGAGTGCTCTGAAAGTTAATGACTATCTGAAAGAAGCAGCTTGCTGAGTTACAAAAACAATTGTACTTTTAACTGACACCATCATCACTACCCTTGTTCTCATTATAAAAATCCTGTGTAAGGAGCAGGAGTCTGTTTAAACGACCATTATAGAAATTGCTGTTAGCTAAATAATTCTATCATGGTCACACACGTTCTTACATGTTATTTTGATTGGATGATGTTCACAGTGTGTAGACTGAACACTTCAATGGTAAAAAATAGTATAGATAGTTTATCTAGATATACTTTAGGTATAGATAAAATTAAGCTTTGTTTTTGGAGTAGCAAGAGAAAGGAAATAATTTTTATGGATGACATACAGTTACAATTTAATGCATGATAAACATTTTTATGCAGAGATACAAAGATTTCAGTGTTGCCAGTGAAAGGAAAACAAGTTTTCCAAAGTGCTTTTGGAATCTTGCACATATTTAGCTTGGTCCATCTGACACTTTACAAGCTTGGATAGCCTTTGTGTAGATTTCTGTACATGTGAAATACTTCAGTTCTATTCCAAAAGACTTCAGAGAAACTGGATCAGTCACCACAAAAGGGTGGGGTTTTCATTCTATTTCTCTTGACAGCATATGGCAAATTCATCTATTCCTAAAGGTTTGAATTTATAGTCACATTTTTCACCTACAAGTCTTGACCCCTCTCATAGATAAAATATCATAATTCCTGTTTTACAGCTGAGTCCAATATAAGGCAGAGAGAAGCAACTTCCTCACAGTCCAATGAGGAGTCATCGTGATGGGTCCCCAGGAATTCGTTCAAGCCTCTTGTCTTGGCCAAAATGAACAAGATCATGTATTAATTATGTAAAGCACTAACAAGTCTCCTACCTGTTAATGGTTACAGGAAAGACAACCCCAGCAGTGAAGGGTGGTTTGTAAAAACATACCAGAGGAATCAGCTAAACTAAAGAGAGCCTATATGAGGCATCGCATTACACAATTGCATCTGTGTTTGTCATCAAATTCAGAATCATCAAAAGTCTGCAAAACTGAGTTGTTTTGCCACTGTAATACCTCAGATATTTCTGGGAAGTTCAGATTTTTCTAAGAAATACAATAGAGTGCTTATCAGTCACTGTAAAATTGGTGTGAACTCAGACAATAACCTTCAACATTCGGCAATGCTCGTCTCTCTCAGGGCCTCAGACCCCAATAGTTAAATTAAAGTTAAATGTTTTATACACATGTTACAGCACTTGTTAAAAACTATGAAAAGTGTATCCCATATGCATGTAAGCAACAGTAAAGCAATCAAGCTTTATTGATTTCAACTCTTGTAACTAGCAGATAATAAAACAGATACGGAACATAAGATAAATACAGTAACCTTATGAGAAACCACAGCTCTCTCACCATGATTAGGTAAAAATGCAATCAATCACCATGACAGCCAAGAGGACAATTATTCTATTTCATGGCAGCCCTCTAGAATACCAAAATAAAATTTGCTTTACATACACCTAAAGCTGATTGATGTTTCATTAAAAAACAGAAGTAAGCAAAGTGTTGCACAGAAACTTTGATAGGACTTGGAAAGTGGTTTGTTTTGGCTTGGGGGTTTATGTTTTGTTGGTTTTATTTTTTGGGGTTTTTTTTGTTTTGTTTTGGTTTTTTATTTGGCCTTTCAGTCTGGTCTCTTGCTCTGATTCTGAGCAGAGGCTTCATTCAGACAGAATAGGGACCAGGTCCTTATATAAACTCACTCTTCCCCCATCTTCAAAGCTTTCCCAGAGAAAAGTTTTGTTGAAATATAAATATTTCTGCGGTGCTTCTTGAATGACAGGGACACTTTTTGTTCAGCTGAAAATTTCCTCTCTCCGTGTCTAGCCTCCTAGGACACAGCTGGAGCGGCAGGGGTGCATCCCCATCCTCCTGCTGCTCCGCGCCCCTGCTCTGCCCCGCAGGACTTCAAGCCA
>VXBT01000181.1:328561-376064 GCA_013400235.1 Oriolus oriolus | reverse complement strand
AAAAAAAAAAAAAAAAAAAAAAAAGAACATTCGGGTTAAAAACAAACATTTTTTCTTTCAGTGACTGAAACAGCTACAAGTGCTTGGGTGGAGGCTGGATAAGGAGCAACACTTGACCAAGTGACTGCACTTGTTTACACACCACAGGAACTTTAGAGACCTCATTGGATCTATTCGTTTGGCACTCATAACAAGCGGATGGGTATGCAAGTCCTACTCTTACAGACACCTGCAGGTATGTGAGTATGGATTACTGCTTTACCTCCTCCCTTTTCCCCCATGTTCAGCTTTGACTTTTTAACATTACTTTTGCTTGTCATGTAGCAAAAATTGTTGCTTACTATGCAACACAGTCATATTAAGAATACCTAAACTGTCAGGAAAGGTAACCTTCATTATGCAGTGGTTCTGGGAATCAGGCCTTAATCCATGAATACAGCCAGAACTGAGTGCATTTTAAAGCTAATTCTTGTCCTGGTTGGGCCATTGAGGGGTGGGGTAAGGAAAGGTTCAAAATGGTCAATATGAATTGGACCCCCTCAACTACTCCTCTAAGTGTTGGGTTGGGTTTTTTTCTCCCTTTTGGAAAGCTCTCAGAAAAAGTTCTAAGGGAGAAGAAGACTAGAAAAAAACCCATACTTTGTTTATGCAATCCTGATAATGGCATAAGTCCATGCGGGAAGGATGAGAGCAGAGGTTTTCTACTCATATTTTTTTTAGGGACAATACATCCTCTTGTTTTAGATGACAGTTTATACACATATGCAGGCTAAAGGAGCTGCCAGAAGACAGCATCTTTGGGAAACATGGTGCACAGGACAGCACGGGAACCAGGCTTTGCTGTTTCTAAGGATTCAGCACATCAGCTTTGTTGCAGATGGAATAATGAACTAATTTCTCTCTTTAATGCATACAAGGTAATCTCTGCTTCATCCCAAATGGCATCTGTAATTAGACAATAATCTGGTTTTTTGCCTAAATGGGACCATCACTTAAAAATAAAAACAGCTGAAGTAATTTAAAAATGTACAGTCATCCCTAGATCTAGAAAACATGCCATCTGGACCATAACATTTCAAACAATACAGTTCAGAAAGCACATCTTGAAAAGCATAGGGTATAAGAATCAATGGGGAAAGAAATTAAGAAGAACAGGACATTCAGTATTTGTTTGCAGCTGAACATTTACTTCAAGGTTATTGCTTCAGACAATTTGCTAGCTAGTAAGTATCAAATTTTCCCACTGTAGTGTCACCTTCGGAGAGAGTTTTCTGCCTGCATGCCCCGCCATTCCCAGTCACACAGCAGCTTGTAATATTCCAAGAACTTCTCACTTGCTCTCAATGCTTTNTTTTTTTTTTTTTTTGGTCTCCCCAGTCTGAATGTGCTCACCAGATGCACTGACAGTTAAACAAAAGCACCATAAAAAAAACAGACCAAAGAAAAGTCTAGCTAAGTGCAGTATTCCCCAGTGGTTTATTTTCTAGTGGGTTATCCTTGCTGGAATGAGAATGTAACAAACTCTGCTAAGCAGTGGAAATTCCAGAGATATATTCATAGCAGAGATACCCAGCTCCATGCAGTTCTGGGCAATATTTGTGCAACAGTCAGTCTAAACATTCACTTGAATAAAGAGCTACTAAATTCACTTGGTTGCTTTTTATGTGTGTGTGTGTCTCATTTTGCTTGTAATTCATGGAAGTTCATAGAAATAAATGTGTGTGCAAGAGAACGATTGTGTTGGCAAGGTTTTGTAAATGTTTGTGAGAAGGCAGCAGAAACATTCACATATCATGCTGGAAATTAATTTTAAGCTCAAGAGTTATCCATTCAAGACCAAGCACCCATATTGTCTGGCAATGAACCTTTCTGCAGACTCAAGAAACAAACTTTCTTGGTTCTTGGAGGAAATTATTTGGAAACAATTCATAGTCTGGAAGATATGTACCCATCTGAACCATTCACTGAACCCTTCAGAATAACCAATTAATCCTTAACTGTATTTCTTCATCGCTAATTTTGAGCAATGCTGGAGTTGAGTTGTGAAGAGTATCTGCCTGGGGGACTTCTAGCAGCAGATAATGTATGTGAAGAGAGGACGAAGCAGAAGGATGTCCCCAACTTTCCCATTCACTGAAAAAATCTGAGTAGGGGAAGTATCACCAGCCATGTCCCCTGAAAGGAAAGCCCTGAAGGTGTGGTCAGATCAGTTACATGATGGGAGAAACAGACTGGAGACCACAAAAGAAAGAAAAGCTAAATTATGAAAGTGGAACAGGTAGGAATTGTCATGTAACTTCTTTTCTGGGAGGTCTGTCACTTATCCAAGGCTCAGAAGTATCTCTCTTACACTCCCATGTGATGTATTTAACATCAGCTCTGCAGGACTGCCAAATCATATGATGAAACTACGGAAAACACGAGCTAAGGGAATAAATCTCACATCACTTCAAGCTGCATTTCAGGCTCTTTCCCTCCTCCCCTCCCCTTCTAGAACGGTTCTTTCTGAATACTTGTTTCACACTCTAAAGCCCTGGGGTCTTGATATGCCAGGCAGGAACTGATACGTTGTGCATCTGTAAGATGCATACCTCGAAGCCCTTCATTCAAATGGTGGTGTTTCATTAGCAACAGCTTAAAAATTGATTTAAACATTATGTTCATTGCACACAAACACTTCTCACAAAGCCTTCTGTTGCCATTGAGGCTAAAAAATTCCATTGTATGCGTAATCTTTTATGAGTGCATTCTTTGAATACTTTATTTCTTAGAACTGTAACAGTTCTGTTTATAAAAAGGAATGATACTGATAGCAATGTTAGGAACTTTCAGAAGGGACCACTTAGATCTTTAAATTTCCATATTAGTCCCGTTTCAAGAAAAATACAAAACAAAACAAAGAGCCTCAATTACATAGTTTAAATTCTTTAAGAAACAGCTTCACATGCCAGGCTAAGAGGATAGAAAAGCCAATCTTTACCTCCTTGATCAGATCTTGCAGCCTTCTGAGGACAGCTTCACATAGGAGTTTTTAATTTGGCACAGGTTTAACTACCAAATCAGGTTTTCATGTTGGACTGGGATATTTAGAGAAGATAGCAAGCTGAGGGGTGAGAAGAAGCAGAGGGCTGACTGCTTCCCCAGTTGCACAGGGAGCAGGGGAAAAAAACCCCCAGGGATCCTGTGTATGTCAGCCAGGATCTGTGTCCAAGGAGACAGATGGAATTGGTGCGCCCACTGTCCTCTTCTTAATATCCAGATACTTTTTAACATGAGTTGCTGCCACTGAAACAACTGCAGTGCAACACTTCAGGACAGGACCTTGGAGACTAATCTGACCACCTGAGTGCTGTTTAGAAACAATTCACTCTGAATCCCCTCACTTTGAGCACAACAGCTGTGGAAATCTAGCATGCAAGCAGTTGGTCTGAATTACAATTTCTTTTAATTTAGAAGAAACATTCTTCTTTTTAATGAACATCCTGTCTCTCAGTTTAATGAAGAACAATGACAAATAGCACATTGCTTTAACTGTTACAGTTACCAAATAATCAATCTCAAGAAAATATTCCCTCAGGGAATATTTCACTCTCTCACAATGCCACATGTTGGAAAAGGCAGTCTGCACTGCCATGGGTGACCCATTTTTGTGGGCTTCACTGTACTGCTGGTAAAGGCTGCAGTCTTCTACAAATCTGCTGAGAAATGAGGACACATGGGAGGATGGGGATAATGCTCTGCTCTATTCTTTCTGCAGAGGTAATTATGCAGTGACTGAGAAGCATTGTATCACTGGACAGGTAGACAATTAATTTCAGTGTTCAGTAACTCAACAATCAGGGTGAAGGAAAAATCTGACATCCTTCTTTACAAAAAATCTCTTCAGTGCCTCAGTACAACTTGTCAGAACTAAGTGCAGATTTAAGAGTTCTCTTTCCACAGAGGCACTGCACTAGATTAGAAGTAAGGGCATTAAAAGTTTTCAGTGCTCAAAGCCTCTGTTGCTATGGATCAGCACTTCATGGCCAAATTAAGAGATTTCTCTGCTCTGCCTGATCTCCTTCTATAGCTTTTTTTTTTTTTATACTTTCTTCATGTTTGCTGAGACACTGTTTTGAAGGAAAACAGCAAAATATGCTGCCACAGTAAAGCCTTGGAAAGAGTGAGCTGGACAAAATTACCCCCAGTGACCTTGAAATACAACATTTGAAGAGCTTTGCTAAAGCTGCTACATGGACAATACAAGGCCCTCTTTTTGCCATGATGTCTAAGGCAAAGCCAATACGTCTTCCATAACAGAAAAGAAAAATAAGTCCCTTTGACCACTTGGTTCTCTCAATCTGCTTGAGATCCCTCCTAAATCCTCACTCTACTTTCTGTTTTCTTTCCACATCAAGCCAGCCAAAACACGTTTATTAACCATTGCAGAGTTAAACATTGATATTTAACGAGATTCCCTCCAATTAGCCTGATTTGAATGCAAGCAGTCACTCTGGAGATCCAGGTGGGACTGTATGCCTCTATTACCTCCTAATCCAATTTAGAAATACTCCATCTGAATTAGCAGTTGTTGTATGATGCATCGGAGTCTCATGTTAGAGGAAGCAACTGAATTGTAGCTCTAACATCAAGGCACAATGTTTTTTATCTAATCACAGTCTTTGTGATCCCTATAGCTGAGAGAACCTCATCTTTAATTTGCTGCTCTTGTTCTTGCCATTTTCCTGGTTCTCCTCTTATGCTGTTTCTGTGGGAGGAAATCACTCCTTATTCACAGCTTCTGTCAAGCTTGGTAGCAGCCCAGGTCTGGCCCATTTCTTCCCCTTCACTTTTGAGTATGAGTATGAGTAAGTTTAGTTTATTTGCAAAAGCTCTTGCTTCTCTTTCCTCACATTAAAACTAGGACAAATAAAAAGCATAGCAGAATATATAAAGTACTTAAAATACATGAAGTAGTCCTTTGGCCTCTAGGTGAGGCACAGGTAAAGCTTGAAGTGGCATGCATGAATGACACATGAACTTGCTGGAAACAGTCCGGAAGAGAGCAACAAGAACAAGTGGAGATCTACACAGCAAGACCTATGAGGAAAAACCGAGTAAGCTGAAACTATTTTCTCCAGTGAAGAGAAAAGCAAAGTGAGGAGAAACAGCGATACTGCAAAATGTAAAAGGCTGTTGTAGAGTGGAGAGGATTCCACTGATTTTTATGCTCATTAGAAATAGTATTGGTAGAGGGACAGGCTATTTTTTGAGGAAAGCGAAAGAAACCATCTGGTTTAGTTGTTTTTCTGTGATTCCACAAGAATTTCTTTCAACCTTGTGTGTTCTGTCCTTTTCACTACAGATTCTCTCTCACTAGACTTAGTGCAGATTCTTTTATTCTACAGTGCCAGTCATCACCATTTTGAAGCATCTATGTTGCTATACACAGAACAGTGAGCCAGCATTTTCCTGGATTACCTTTGATTTGAACTGTAGTTAAACTTTTCCTTCCTTTTCAGACCTCTTCTCCACTCACTCCTTCCCTCCCAATATACTGGCTAGGAGTACTCTTCTGCAAATTGGAAACCAAATTCCTGTTCAGTGAGGGTGATTATTTGAAACACGTTGCTATCCTCACACAGGAACCTTTGTATTTAATGTCTACACAATGTTCTGCCTGGCTGCCAGCCTGCTGAGCCAGCACTCCTAGAGGTAGCCAGGTTACTGTGCACCATGAGCTTAGGACAGTGCTACATCTTGGAAAAGAAGGTTATTAACTCAGATTCATCCCTATGGCAATGAAACCCTCTAACTTTGAACTGGCTTGAAGAACTGCAAGAGTAAGCTCATTATGGCCCCAGTATATCACAGAGAGGTTATTAGAGTTTCAGCACCTTTGCTTCCATTCTTGAGCCACTGCCCTGAACGATTCTTTTAGAGAACTTGCAACCTAAGCAGTAAAAATTAATGGTCAGCACTTGCAGTGGCATGGCACCTGTTACCTGGTGGTCTGAGCTGTCAGACATGCTGTACAGCGTGTCTCTGTGCACGCTCAGAGCAAATGGTGGCACATACAAGATTCTGTTGGCCACAGACTGATTCTTTACCAGAGCTAGGATTAAAACATACAATTCTCACCTTTACAGAACAGCTTACACAAAACTGCCTAAAACCTCAATTCCTTAAGATTTCTGAAGAGTCACAAAATGTATTTTGTAACTGCAGGTTACATGGGAGAATGTTAAGTTTTTACTTTTATCTTGCTTCTCTGGTTTGTTGTGGAGTTTTTTTCCCAGCCATTTGATATTCAGGCAGCTATCAGACATGTCTGAAATATATTTTAGCAAACAGCTCTTTGCTGTTACGGGGAGAAAAGCAACCAAGAAAACCAGACACCCTGACGTCCTTTTTCGTGGTAAAGCCTGACTATGTGGTGACAAGGGTGAAAAGGTCTTTCAAGAAGGTATTCTTTAGCTCAGAGGTAATGAAAGGCATGAAAGGTCAGTGAACTGCCAAATACCAGCAGGTCAGGGAACACTGTACAAAAAAATAAAAACTTGGTTTTCACGCAAGAATTTTATGTTCAAATTGTAACTTAATTTAGAAAGTGAAAATAAATGGGGGAGAGGGAGAAACAGAGAAGAGACAAAGCTGTATTTTATATTAAACTTATGGAGTTATTTGGAGAGTGCTATCAAAGCAAAATTGCTGCGGTTTCTCAGAACACTGTGGCAACAATGAATCTTTGTATAGGAGAAAAAGCCAACACCAGCAACCCAGTTGGCTGACGAGCAGAAACGACAGTATCTACCGCATTTTTACCCTTGCAAATCTCATGCCACCCTTGCACAAGGCATTCCTACCCAGTGAATGTAATCAGAGAGCTGTAACCATTCTGTTATGGCTATTTCTGCATAACTCCCTCGTGTGGACACTCTATTCTGGAACAATTAGTAAGAGTAATTATTTCAAAATGAAGTCGGTTTTATTCCAGAGCACAACGTCCACATGAGGGAGTTACACTGAAATAAAGCTATTTCTGCTGTAGCAATGCTGATCAATTCTCCATGTAAACAAACCCTTTGACTCTGATACTAAATTAATACAGATATCTCTTGAGATTAAAGTTCTGTAGTCCAAGAGAATCAGCCTTCCATGCCTAAGTGTATGGCTTCAAAATACTGACCCTAAAAGAACCCAGAAACACATTAATTCACTGGTTTATGAATCATAACTCAAGTTTAGGTTGTGTGAAACGTAACCAAAATAACTGTAGTATTAAGCAACTCTCTCACACACACATTCACTTTGGAGTGTCTTTGCTATCCCAAGGTATTAGAAAGTTCGATGGGTGACAGGAGGAGAGGTCAACGAAGGATAGGTAAATGCTACATGAAGATGTATTAAAAGTTCAGTAGTTGCTACACTCTGCTGTAGAGTTGCAAAGACATACATTTAATGCCATAACATATGGTAGTCGTTCCTGATTGCCATAAAATCCTAAGCATAATCTTGGAAGGAAGTATTGATCCTTGTTCCTGTACTTCTACTCATTCTGTAGGATGAGGATGGGGAAAAAGGAAGAGCTGTCTCTTCTAGGGAAAAAGCATTTTCCTCCTAACTCAGGATAGTGCAACAGCAGTTTCCTAATTCTTTTCATGAAAGCTTGCCCTACCATAAAAAGGACAAAGAGCAGGCTCCAACACCGTAAATCCCATATGCAACAATGGCATGAAGGAGAGTTTCTCCAGAGCTCTTTTCATGCATTAGGCTCCTCCTGAACACTTTGTGAGTCCAGAAAGAGAATAGCCTCTGGTTTTCCCTCAAAGGCAGGTTAGCTTTGCATTGTTCACAAACATGAATCATGCCAAAGTGACAGCTTTTAGCTTATGAGGAAAATAACCTATTGAGAATGTTCTTCTTTAGCTATCACCCCACCCCAGAAAAAAAATTAAATAATTAAGAGCTATTTTTTTCTAAGCACATTCAAATGCACAAAGCCCTTTCTGGCAACTTTCCCACCAGATTTAACATCCTACTCACACCCACCTCAGGAGTACAGCTGTTCTAACAGACTGTAAACTTTTTCTTTAAGAATGAAAAAATTATTTTCTTTCATTCTCAAAAGTGATTTGGTTACTGAAACTGAACCTTATCAAATGGATTCAAAGCTAAGCAGAGAAGAAGAAATGTCTTCCTTCTCTCCATAGCCACAAACTGCAGAAGTCTAGGAAAAGCTGAGGCCCTAAGAGATGAAACTACAGCACAGATGTTTTAGCCAAGGTGCATACAGCTGTCTGCAATTTTCTGTTTATAAAATGAGTTTAAATGACAGTTGCAACAAACTCTCATGTGCAGGTAAATGGCATTCGGCTTAAAATCACACACAGTAAAGCATCCAATGTAGTGATACAAGAAATGCAGATTTCTTTTGTACAGATCCAGTCCATCAAATTCCTGAAGTTTTTCCCTGGTTTGAAGAAAAGATGCAAACTTATCCTTAGTAACAGAGTGAGGGTCATAAACAGGTTGTGAAATCAAGAGACTTATATGAAAACACTTGAAAAGTGTTCAAGGGCTGTATATATTCAATCAACCCTGATTTATTCAACAAAGCTGTCAAAATTATTTATACAGTGGAAGATACATGCAAGACTATTTGCCAAGACTTTCATCCTTACATAACACAAACATATACACACTTAAAAACAGCACACAGAACTTGTCTACCCCAGCGGGTGCAGATTGACCCACCCTCATTCTGCTTGTACTCAGAATAGGTGGGACAGACGCCAGTCCCGGTCTCAAATACATGCACCCTTTCAAATATTGTGCTCCAACTACTATAATTTTTTTGCCTCTCAAAAATCAAACAACAAAATCAAAAACCTAACAGTCTACCCCACCCCCTCAAAAAATAAAAAAACACCCATCCCTCCACCTCAACAATGTAAAACAGTATAAAGAAAGTAATCTGACTTCTTCAGATACTACTGTTCAATAGACCACTTTCTACCTTGTCTCCCAGTAGGGATGGCATAATGGTTGCAAAGAAAAATAGATCACCAGCTTATAGCCTATTCTTATATGGGATCTTTGGCTTCTTTTTATTTGACTGTAAGTACAGAATTCAAGTTTTGGTCAGCATCATTATGCATTTTGACATATCTAACCTGAAGAACACTAACGGCATGTTTCGGATCATACAGAGAAAGCAGATCAGATGATATATTCCTGACATGCTTCAGACACCTGCTCTTGGACTCAAACAGAAAATAAGTTTCTATGAGAGTCTTTTCTCACCAAGATTCCATTTGGCTTCATGTGAGGAAAGGAATGACAACAATCACAACAAAAGGCCTGACAATTTCCTTTTTTGCTATCTTAAGTCTAACCATAACTACAGTGAATCCTGGTCATCTAATGTCTCTTCCCAAAATAAGTTCATTCGCTTTGAGGGTCCCACTTTGAGACATCTTAGTCCTCGTGTTTGTACCACCAAGAGAAGGAGAATGGATCCTCAAAGGGCAGGTACTCCAGGCTTTGGAATGCAACGCAATGTAAAATTGCTTGCTTTGAGACTCAATTATAGGGATTGCCAGAATGTAAAAAATTCTGAAATTTTGAGAATGACAAGCATAAGGTGTTCACCACTGTTAATACTAACTTTAACTGGAAATGTTAACTATACAGTGTTTCTGAATAGAAGTCTGGAAAGTCTGGAACTGAACATATTGAGCAGGTAGTGGTACCGTCTCTTTGGTGTGTTTTTCCAAACCAGTGGAGTGGGGGCAACAATCTTCACATAATGAGTTTAAACTGTTTTAAATTGGAATTAAGATTTTGCCATGTTCTCAAAAGATAATGCTACCTGTAGAAATTACAGAAAATAATTTTAAATCCACCATCCTTTTTCTACTGCTCATAATGTGGTTCATAAAATCAAAGTTTATATTAACTGGCAAATAAATTCAGCTCTAGCTCAACAGAAACAATAGCAAAGACCTTCAGGAATTATAAACATGTTTGAAAGCTGCTTGAATAACTCACAGATTAAATGAATATGCTTTTACCCAATAAAGGAAAAAATACAGGAAGAGAACACCCTGATAACCTTCAGCTTGAGAATCCAGATGATTCTACATGGATATTCAGACTCTTTTAACCTCTGTAATGGTGAGTCCCTGTGTAAGAATGTAAGGATGCTGAGGTGAAGTTGATTTCTTCCTGACTGGGGACTTTGTAACCAAAGTTACTGATCTCGAAGTGTTTTAAATAGGTTGAATATCCTACAAGCAAAGCAATGAAAATCCAGATGTCATAGCGAAAGTAAAAGGATCAGAGTAGGGATTTCAGCCCTTAGAGATGTTGACCTAAGATTGCTCTTAGGCGCCAGCTGAAGAGATGGAAGTGCAGCTAATGATTTTAACTTCTCATTTCAAATTGTCCAAATCAAAATAGCTCAAAACCACCCAGTTCCACCAAATAACAAAGCTTGGTGACCTCTGTGAGAAGCAAACTAAGGTGACAAGAAGTAAACTCAAAGTGCCTTCTAAAACAACAGATTTGATTTGTTCGATAAATGGTTATGTTTTCTGTGTCTCCAGAATGGCTTTCCATATGTTTCCTTATACAGGCAGATTTGATTTCCTCCAAAACTTCATTGCAATGAATATATCCTGCAAGTCAGAAGGAAGAGGGGGAAAAAAAGCCTGCAGATCTTGGAATTTAGGACTCCTACAGACACAAAACAATTGCTATCTTAAACGTGAAGAAACAAAGCGGAGAATTGTTCAGTCAAATTCAAAATCATTTTCACTGGCAATGGGACCAAGGCAGAGCTAGTATTTATTTACAAAAAAGTCAAACTGCCCAAAACATGCACTGAAATATCATCCAGAACAAATGACAATATTCAACGCATATACTGTATTTTCCATTTCCCTATGCTGTTAAAAAAGATTAACTAATTAAATTGCCGGACAACCCTTGAAGATAAACAGCAGTACAGATTATAGTGTTTTTAAATGGGAAATAGGAGCATGAACATCATAGAGTCAGGAGGCTCCCCTGACTCCTCTTATAGGCAGTCTTGCCTTTGCTCATGTTCTGTGCATAAACAAAGGTGATCTGATATCTATGAGTTCAGTTCATCTATTTACTAGAAAATGAAGACAGTTTTTCTAAAACATTTTACTGTCTAAATTTAAGTAACTTGCATTTGCTGTTGCTTGTAATGAACTGAGAAACACTCTGAGAAACTGCAAACTGTCATGTGTACAGACAATGTTGAGAAAAGGCCAAGTAGAGAGCAGCATTTCAGGTGCCACATGATACTGAAAGACACTTCAGCTTCCACTTTACAGCTAAAAGGCAGCAGGGGTTTCAGGCTGACTTGCTTTGGATAAAATATCTTTCTTTTCCATTCACAGGCCACAAGGTTCTGAGTAGAGAAGTGCTTGCAGAAGTTTGCAAGCCCATGGCCAAAGTAACCTCTCGGTCTGTGTCTGATGAGAGCTGCAGCCTTTTTCTTGCAAGTTTTCTCTTTGTCTGTGCTTGTCACAGATTAGTGTTTATGTCTTAGACTTCCAGAGATAAGACACTCAGCTAACTCCTGCAGCACAGAGTGAAATAGTGGTATTATGGGTTTTTCGTTGGTTTAATAGTCAGGATTGAATTTTAAAACTTTTATACAGTGACACAAGTCATGTCAAAGGCAGAAGTTTGCTCTAATAAAGTATTTTTGAAAATGCAATCAAATTCTAAGATTATTGACAACAGTGTCCAGAATAGGAAGAAATACACTGTTCTCAGTACAAAGTCCAAGATAAAACACTGCCAGAGAAAAATGCCAGATTCAAATCCTTTCCACTCAGAATGGAGAGCAAAGAAAATTTGAGTCCTCTTTGTTCAGCGTTTGAAGCTGGCTTGCATTCCTTTCAGATCCAAGTACCATACTTCCCTCTTGGCAGTGGGTGCCTAGCAGGCAGACCTGGTATGGCTGCTGGCATGAGCAAATGGGTCCTTCAGAGTTTTGGAGGCCATGGCTTTCACACAGCAAGCTCATGAACAGTAAGAACTGCTGAGGTTATTGTCATTGGTGAATTTCCCTGTGAAAACAGCACATTAGAAAACCCCTGAACAACTGAAAGCAGTAACTGAAGTTTTTGGGCTTTATCAGCCGTCCCAAATTAATGGGAATCATTCCATTCCCACCTGCCATCATAGAAAGTTAGAACTTCCAATGCAATATGTAATGTCTAGGAAAGATCTTTATTGTAATAATTTACAAGTAGGACTTTCTATCAGAGACTCCAGATATCCCCTGCAAGTATGTTCAGTCCTCAACACATTGCCCTGATTTACAGGTGAAGCAACAGAGGCAGAAACAGCCAGGTTATATCCTGTGTAAAGAAGGACTTTGAGAGTCACTTTGAAGTGATTGTAAGTGGCAAGATAAGGATTCAGTCCCAAAAACTACTGCACTATGGAGCTCCATAAGGGGCATCTATGTGATCGTTTATGAAGCTACCAGATCAAGAACTTCATTTTCAGAGGGTCCCACAATTTTTTCTCCACAGACACTGGAGGCTTAGGCTACCTTAACATTTACCCACTGATCCTATGAGAAGTATGTGCTTCAACTTCTATGGCACAAGACCTCACCTGCAGTAATGAAAGTCATAATGTTGGTTTCAGGGGTCTGAAAGCCACTGAATGCTCCACTTGCACAGATTTCACAGTGACAAGGACACTCAGCTCTAGGCAACAGGTATTGTGCATGTAAAACTATTCCCAGCCATATGGATTTTAATTATAAATGTATTATTTATGAGTATTTAATCCATTCTTCAAGAAGAAATGTTATCTTCACAAGAAAAATGAAACAATGAATAGAAGGGAGCTTCGGGAATTGAAACAGAAGCTGCATGCAAAATCAAGAAGGAAAACAGAAGCCAGATATAGAATTTCCTTCTGGGATCATGAACTCTTCCCTAGAATTTGGTCCAAGAATCCATATCACCTACATGTCAGTGGGGATCTGCAGATTTGCAGGGATATCAGTGAGAAGTTACACAAATAAAAGGATCTTCTTGCAGGAACAGGCTGGAGGCTAGAAGAGCTCCCATGATACTCATATATCTAATTAAGAACATCAGATTGGAAGGGACTCTTGGGTCATGGAGTTCAGTCCCTTGTTTTTGTAGGCAACCATGCCATATAATCTTTTTCATATGGTGGCTCTGCTTATAATCAATTAGATTATTTTTTTGTTTGGGGGTTGGTTTTTTTTTTGGTGTTTTTGCTCTTGGTACTCTTAGGGGAGAGCTTCGGAGAGTCTCATTTCTTTTAGAATTAGAAACCTTTTTAAATCCAGAATAACTGTACACAAATAATCTATATCCATCTGTTCTTGTATAAGCATTTACCTTAGTTTAAATAGCACTTTTTCTAATGTATTTATAGAATACAATCATATCCCTCTTTTTGTTTTGCCTGAACATGCTGGCTAAGCTTACTTATTCTTCCTTATAGAATACTTCCAAACCTGGACAATCTGAGCCCATTTTTACACCTGTTTCTTTTTTAATTAAGATTTCTAAAGTAACAGGATCTGGCTGTACTGTGTATTCCTGACTGATGAAAAGCATCAGCCATAATGTTTCCCAACAATGTTTTTGGAAATATCTTGAAATGAAGCAGCCTGAAGCCCATTTCTGTGAGACATACTAAATGGAAATTTCAGAAAAATTCCCACTGCCTTCAGTGGGTGAGCCCTGTCTGCTTTTTATTTTCCAATATCCAAACATAATTTTCCAGTAAAAATATAATTTTTTCCCAACTATTAAAATTTTGGATCATAACAAAAGCTAGCAATATGTATTTGCAAACATTTATGAAATGAAAAGCAGTAGTACTTGTACCAGAATTGGAACGAGATCTTTCCGAGAATGAATGTTAAGTTGGTTGAATTCAAAAGCAACAACAGTGTTTTTGAATCATTTGAGGAATAAATTATTTGACCAGCATTTGTAACAAAATATACAGAATATTTATCACAAATAAGAATTTAAAAACTCCACTGTAGTTCACATGAAAGAATTCAGACTTATCTCACTGCTGGATGCTATATTTGGCATGAATTCCAAATTTGCAACAGGGTGGAGGATTTGATCAAAAGATCCGGAAAATTTATGTGGGTAGCCAAAGTCAATCTGTTTGGCAAAACATACAGATGATATTTCTCTCACATGGCTTTGGTATTTTGGAAAACTTGCAATATCAAAGAAAAAGTTTCTATTCAATGCACTGGAAGCAGTAAGTCATAAAAAGGTATTTTCTGAAGGAATAAGTAAGCATAGAAGGCATAGGATTTGAGGGTACAAATAGTCTTTCTTAGTACACTCATAGTACAAATCCTGGAAATTCAAAATTGTGCCTCCCTCTGCTACACTGCCCACTCTTTCAAAAGTGACAGCTGACACTTTGTACTGACTTGGTACACCCTGGAGTGATACACATTTCTGATTCTGCTGAAAACTGTGCTCTTTGGAGTAGGTCCTAAACTAAGGCACCTCAAAGCACTAATAACACGTGGCAAAGCTGGTAAGCATGCTTAGTATCTTCACATATTACATATACTTGTCGAGAACAATGGAAGAACAATCCAGCTACAGGATGTTCTAATGATGAACTCTCATTTATGAGTATTTTTCTTTTTCAACCAGCAGCAACCTACAGTGTTGGAACATGGACTTAATTGATTTGTAACAATTTTATGGCCGACTCCTGCTTCCAGAGTAATGGCACTAATCATACTGTAAATCAGAACTGGTCCTATATTTACTAGATATGCTTGCAAAAATCTTTGAACACTTTAAAGACAGATTCTTAAGCTGGAAGTCTCCCCACATTTCCTTCTTGGATGGTCACCCTATTTAATCAACAGGCAGGATTAAAAGTTCACACTTTCTTCTAAAATCAAGCTGGTATTTGGTACTGGTGCAATTGCTAATGCTAACTAACATTTCTATCAGTCAGGAGCAGTTTCCATTTAACTGGAGTGACGACACTCCCTTGGTCCTGGAAAAGTGCTGAGGTAAATTATTTGTCAAGATAAAACAGACATGTGTTCAACAAAAACGAATTCTAATGTTACAACTATGCTTTTGCTGCAATTATCATTATTGCAAGACATGAATTTACCGGTATTTCCAACATGAAAAAGGAAGGATATGTAGACATACGATTATTGTCAAGTATCAGACAGTTTAAAAAATAGTATCAAGAAACCCATTTTCATGTAGTTACTGCAAGTCATGTGGAATTCTCAGTATTCCTGCAACTAAGTCTATTCCTTCTCTAAGGACTTATACTAAAGTTTGGGTGAACTTGGAGGATTGGAAAAGTGACAGCCTATTGCCTTTGCCCTGGCTGTTGGTGTGTCTCAGCACAGCTTTGATATAAAGCAAGCCAGCTCTAACCCCAGCTTTCAGGCACTGGGCAGTGAAAACAGAACAAATAGTTTCAGCTTCAGCTTATCCAGGAACTCAAGAGGAATGAGTTATGCTGTCAGTGAAAACTGCTGAAGCCAAACAAATTTCATTTTTCATCTGTATTTGAATGCAGACATGCACAAACTTGGCACACGCGAGGCAAAGGAAGTGTATGTTATTTCATGAATTTATCGTCAGCAGTAGCAGTGAGATACTCCTAAAAGTAATTTGTGGGTACATTAAATACACTCCAGCACTTGATCAGAACAGGATTGAAACGTAGAACAATATAAAATCAATCAGTGGTACCCTTCTGCCCCTCCTTGAAGTCTGATTTCAGTGGGACCAGAGTCAAGCCAGTTCATAGTTAAGATCTGTTGTAGGATTCAGATCTGTCTGGACTACTGCTGCATTAGTCATGGATCTCTCTGGCCTCCCTTCTTTCCTCCTCTTCTGTGCCCACCCTGTCAGAGCTTGTGGTACTGTTCCAAAGGTGCTCCTGCTTTAAAAAATGACCTCTGAGGTCTGTTTGCTTTTCCACAGGCAACTCTTACTGCAGTCAAATCCTCCAAATCCAGTAGAACAGAACTGAAGCTCTGAGAAGCCAAAGAATACTCCTGAATTTCCATGGTTCCCTGAAGCAAGCACAAAAGCCCAGCAAAGAAACATTTCTCTCCCCAAAAGAACTGGCAAAGGAAGGGAGACCTAAATACCACAAACTGGCAGAAGACTCGAACCTGTAGAACTTGTACTATGCGAAGGAAGAGGGGGAAGAGGAGCAAACTGTTTCCCAGCATGACAGGACGATTAGAGGCATGCACCAAGGAGAAGGGAGGGCTCGATGCTCAGACAGGTGAATAAGCTGTGATTAAAACACTTGGATGTACAGTCCAAGGAAGTCTGGGTGTGTCTGTCCATTTGTATGTACATCTGTCTGAGGTTACATCAGTTTAGCACAGCTATCCCGTGGAAACTGTGCTGCCCTGCAGCAATAAACAAAGCCCCTGAGCTTTCCAGTCACTTGGGCCAACCGTGCCAATTCCAACCCAGACATAAACAGGCTGATTTTGCATGGGAGGGGGTGCATCAATTTTGTATATTAACAGGTCGTATCTCACACTTCATATGGCTGTAAAATAATGTTATTAATTTCTTTAGGGTGCTATATTTGATTCGAGGAAAATGCATTTTGATTCTATTTATATAATGTTTGTTTGCTGGTACACTGAGTAGCTTTAAGCAAAGAATCAAACTATTCTCAGACCAAAAATAATTAACTAGGAATCTTTTTTTTATGAAAATGATCTCTTGTTGCCAAATGCTTCACATTTTAAGTAATGGCTTAAATCTTGGCCGTGCTTCCTAGGTAAGTCTTTTCTCATAACCTCTTCAAAAAGTATTCTCAGTCAGTCTTTTTACCATATTAAAACTTGACATGTAGTTATGAGACCAGATATTTGATTTTGAGTTATGGACAAACTACAGCATCAACAGAGCCACAAAATTCAAGGTCTCATTCTGAACGTCTCCTAAAACTCAGTGTGTAGGTGCATTTGAGTACAGGGGTTTGGTTTGGCACTCCTTTCTATTTTTTCTTAAATCAATTGTCTTGCTTTATTTTAAAGTTACTTTGCTACTTTTAGTTTGGTAGGCACAGGGTATAGCAAAGAGGAAATTAAATACTGTCAGAAATAATGAAGGTTGCAATTAAATGCTGTAATGAGAAAAAAAAAAATGAAGAAACTCTGTTTCAGGCCTTCTCCTTCCTTTCATATTTAAACTGAAAATATCTTCTGGTTGGATAATTTGCCTACTGTCAGTGACCAGAAAGAGCTGAGTACTGCATGCAATAAAATAATGAATGGAAAGCTGACTTCCATGCAAAATAACCAGCAAAAGCCATATTCCACTTTAGCTCTTAAAACAGGACTTATGTAAAATTCAGAGGGTACATCAGTTTGTGGGAATATTTCAACAGCTGTCTACTTCCTTTAAAAATCCAGGAGACAAAAAAATCAAAATACTGTTCAATTCCTTTCCCATTTATAATTTAACCACCATATTACTTCGACTTCAGAGAGAGTGCAACAGCCAAGCTGGAGTCTGCAACTGTAGGTAGCACCATTGCAGTAATAAAAACATAGTGTATCACATTAGTATTAACCTGAGAGATCATTGCATCAGGGAGTTCTCACACAGATCTAAGAACTCTTGATCAAGGCTGTACATATACCTTTTGCAGCTGCTGACAATTACAAAAAAGTTACAGCACAACAATCTAAAGCAATGCATGTCTTCAATTTTCAGCAAATCAAAAGGGATGATGTGTTTAACTTATTTTTGTTTCATTTATTTTCACTTAATTTATTTTCAAAACAATGGTTTTGAAAACATACTTCAAATATATAGTGGGTTTCTTTCCCTATCTGAAAAGCTTTGTTTCAAAGGGTTTCAAATACAAAACCTCAGAAATAAGAGGCTATTTATGTTGACCAGAAAACCTTACCTATCCTAGCATATACTTACGAAATGCTTTCTTTCACAGTTTTTGTGAGCAAAGTTCTGACCAAGACATTTTTTCAGCTCTGTTTCATTTTCACTTGCTCCTTTCTGTAGATGCACAGTATCAAAACATCAATATTTAGGTCCAAAAGCCATTCAAGAACGCCAAGATGAAAGGATTCCACTCTATAACTTGACAAGTCACTTGCCTCTCCCAAACTTCTATTTAATGGGGCAAATATTTGCTCTCTTGTATCACACACAGAGTTTGAATAGGCACTTTGGGTCTGCAGAGCCAGACTGAGAAGTGGAAACCTGTCAGAGAAGTTAGATAAAACCATAGGATAGACTCATAGAAACTTTTATGTTGGAAAAGACCCTTAAGGTCATTGAATCCAACTGTTAACCAGTATTGTGATACCTTTGGCAGATTTCAAAAGCTCTGCTCCAAGAGAAAGCATACAATGAAGGAGAAATTTTGAAAGACAGCAAGAATTAGGTTCCTGTGTGTCACTGACACGTGCAAAGAAACTGCTTCGTTCACACCATGCCCTGCTGCTTTTCTAATACTGGGATGAAAGAGCTAATGGCATAACTCTATCTGTAACTGTAACCTCACAGCAAAAATGAAATGTAGGCATACTCGTTGTTACCACATGCCTTTTACTTTCTTGGACAAAATGTCCAACACAAAAAGATTTATTAGTTTCAATTTAGCTGCTGCATCTCTCCATGGCTACCAGTATTTAGCTGGCTGTACACCACAGCCTTATCTTCAGCTTCATTCATCCAGCAGACACTGGAGTGAAAAACACTGCTTACTTTTGCTCTAACTGGCATGACCCTTACCTTGAAACTAGATATCTAAAAAGGTTTTGTCCTCCCCCTTCAATGAAGAGACAATCTATTACAGTGCAGGCTCTGTAAATGTTACTCAGCAAAACCAAGGTGATTGCTTTACTTAGGTAGGATTTTTTAAATAATTAACTGGGTTTGGAGCACCAACACCACTGACTTTCACTGGGATTTAGACAAAAAGGCATTTGGGGGGAATTTCACCTCAACTGGTTTTTTTCTGCTATGCTAAAGAGCAATTTTGAATCTTGCTGGGGTAGGAGGGAGAAATGTGGGCATTCAAGAAAACAAACAAACAAACAAACAAGAACAAAAGTCCCAGGAGAATTTTAAAGAAAGCAAGCTGCTTTTGGAATAGCTATGCTGAACAATTACTTATTTGAAAGTTTTTTAATACCACATTCAAAAGTTATCGTTTAAATGTCTCCTTCCAGTTCTAAGAGAACAAAAGCCTGCATCACAACATCCACCAAAATAAGTCTGCCAGAGATGGCAGGGATTGCATGAACTGCAGATATTTTCCCTTCCTGGCAAGGTGGTTGCACAATTCCAGGAATGTGTGCAGAGAGCATTTCTTCCAGGGTCTGCCTCCTTGCTGGAAGAAAATCCCCAATGCCCCACCCACACTCGTTCTCCTGTAAGCGTAGTGCCCCAGTGATGCCTTACAACTGAAGAAAGATCCCCAGAGATGCTCAGATATGTGAAATATGTCATTATGCCTCCTTCAGTTTGTTATCTATTTTCAGGGAAGTGACAGGCCCTGATCTACTTTATGAACCAATTAAAAAAAAAAAAAATCAAAACCACCACACCACAAAAAATCCTAACCGAAAAACAAACTAAACAAAAAAAACCTTCCAACAAACTTAGAAATTAATCCCAGTACCATCACTTGTCTATGTTCTGTGAGGTTTTGAGGCATTTTGCAAGTTACTGTCATCATACAGCTGGCCTAGGCACAGAAAAAACAATCCCACCTCTGTCTTATTTAATCTCTTTGTTAAAAAGGAAAAGATATTTATGCCAAATTAGGACATTGCTGAATCCAAAGATAACATCTGTAGGAAATTTAAATGGAAAGTAGCATGTGTCTATCAGAAAATGAGTAATTTGTAATAAATTTTGTTGTCATGAGCTCAGGCAAACACCCACATTATACATTTTAATAGAACACTATTTAAACATGGAAGAAATTACTCTAAACCACAATGTATGTGCACCCCTTCTTAGATAAAGGAATTCCTTTGTAATCAGCAGGTTTAAGTCCTCTCTACCCCATTCAAACTGTCATTAATCGTGTCTACTGATGGCTTACATATGTGATAAAAGTTTTGTAAGTGTGAGGGTCACATGACTCATTTCCATGTTTTACACCTTACACGCGCACCAGTCTGACACTGTACTGATGCTGCTGAACATTTACTTGTGCAGTTCCTCAACACAGCCTGCTCTGACAGACAGCAGGGTTTGTCCCTCCACAAGTAGGAAAAGGATACAGATGCCGTTCCTAAAAAGCTACAGGTCGTATGAAATCTAAATCTGGAAGGCAAAGAGAATCCAAGCAACGAAATCTTGTGTCCACTTGGATCTCCAAAAACCAAAGTTTCTATGTGAGATTCAGCAACTGATCAAAAGCATGGTTTTGTTGCTGTTTTTAAAGTTAACGTTGCTGATATACAGAAACTACACATAGTCCAGCGATATGCAACTTCATCCAGTATTTTGTGAAGAGAAATCTAAATGTTGGCTCTCTTCTTATTTCAATCAGTAGCTAACAATAAGTTCCTTCTTTTCTGTCTAACGAGATCCTTCCCTTCGTCCTTCCCCAGCTGCAAGAAAATAGTGGCTGGGACGTGGGTGTTTTATTTCACTCTGTAGCAAATCTCTAAAGGAGCGCAATTGCTGTGCTCTTAGATATTTAGATTAATAAATCTGTCAAGATTTTTAAATTCCCTGGGGATGTTTTTCCATATTACTATTTTTTTTGTACAAGGCAAAGAACAAAGAGGACTTCATCTAGCTTAAGGAACATAAGCATTATGGTAAAAGAAAACCCAAACATAAATCTCACCTTTGCCACTGGCACGTGTCTGTACCGAGGATGCAACTATTGTGGAAGCTGATTAAATAAGCAACAGCTGCAAGCTCTGCCCACTGAGGGCTTAGAATTTGACACTTGTGACAGCCAGTGATCAAAATCATGGAATGAAAGGGTTACACCCTATGTTGTTTACTGGACCAGCTGCTGTTCCCATGTAACTGAACAGCAATGAGGCCAGCAAGCCCTGAACTGTGCCACCTCCTTCCACCAGAGACCTTGGGAAGGGTGACGGGATGGAGCACTGCTAGAATATGGCTGGGAACAAGTCTGACATATCACTGAGGTCTTTCCATCTGATATTTCCTTCATATTGTATGTACATGTCTAGACAGAAGAATAATCTATAGCAGCCATACAAAAATCAGAATCTGGTTTTAACACATAATTATTAGCCCTAAGTGCTAAATCAACATCATTCAATACAATTCCATTTTCATCACACAACAGATACCCTTTCAGCCTTCTTTTTTTAAGAAACATTTTTTTGCCTTAAGTTCTTGTGTTTGGTCTGTAGCCAGAGGAAATTATTTTGGGAAAGTGTAAGGCCACATGGACAAGAGATCCCTGGGAAAGTGGACTGAAAAAAAAAAAAAAGAGGTGTTGTCATTTGTCACTTCATAAAAAAGATTGCTTTCCCTCACTCTTTCCTGGCTTACAAGCATATCTTCAAAATCTGGATTAGAAGACAAACTCTAATACTTACCTTTTTTATTATGTAAGAACACACCGGATTTTCTCTCATAAGAAAAAGCACAACTTTTGGAGATGATCACCAAACAACACAGACTACAATTTATCCATCATGGAGAGTTTAACACCTACCTACCATGTCACTCCTGTATATATAATTTGGAATTAACATCACAGATGTTTTCACTCACAGAGGGTTTATTTTGCATGGGAACAGCCTACATTAATATCCAGCTATCAAGACAACAGAAACTTCCCAGAGAAAGCCATCTTCCACACCCAGCACAAAGAAATTCCATAATCTGTTCAACAGAAAGAGGGCAAAAGGAATCTCATCTCTGAAAATTATTTTCATTTCCTCAGACTAACCATGCATGTCTTCTATCACCTGTCTGCCCCTCACAAGAGTAGCACAGAGTTTCAGTTACAGTCAATACAGCGTAATTTGAATTTACCTTGACTGTGCCAGACATCAGCTTTCAAGAACCATCTAAAGATTCAAGTGCCACTCAATCCTCTCCAGGTTTTTATAAACACTGGGCCTGGAAAATCTTCCTTTATGGGCTATTTTAGACCAACAAGGAAAAGAATGCAGAGTATTTATATTTCTTACCCAGAAGACACAGAGTGCCTAGTTAGTCTTTCTGCAAGAAGATTCAGCTTGATGCCTTTGCTTGGTGGCATCTCTGGCATTCAGACACAAGGAAAAAGTCATCTTTTCCCTCTAACCATTTACAACAATTTGTTGTGCTGGGGCTAGGAAATTGTAGCTCAATGTAGATAAGGGCATCAGGCTCTCAGAGGTTTAAATAGACATGGAATCTCTGACACGGAAGGGACTTCAGTGCAGGCAAGGAAGGATGAAGGTACAAGATTGATATAGGCATATGAGCATCTTACTCTTTCTACTGTGAAAAGGATAAAACAAATAACATTTCCAAGTGCCCTGAGGTGGTTCCCTAGTGACAGGCCTACCTCCTCCCACAGTGAAGGGTCTCAGAGGTGCCAAACTGAACAAGCCAATACAGCTGGGAAAGGCTGCCCTGTTACCCCCAGTCCCCCAGCAACTGGGACACATGGTTATGCCCAGAGCAAGGCCCACTGAGAAGCCAGGGTACACTCAGAGATGTAAAACACTATTTATTGTGTAACTGTGCCACAATATTACATCATCCCACTTACTAACAATCATATATTGCCCTTAAATATAATTTTCTTACATCCCCAGTTCTGTGCCTCAGGCTCAGCAGTGAGCATCTGTATCTAGGTGTACCTGCACTGCAGCTGCGATAGAAACTCTGCAAATACCCCCAAATGTACAGAAGTTCAAGTACTTTTCTCTCTTCTAAATACTCACTGGTTTAACTATATTTTCAGTGACATTTTCACTATTGTAATGACTCCATAAACACATTTTTAGGATTCTTGCCAGGGCTTTTCTTGCACTAAGTGCTTGCATGTGTATATTTTTGTGTATGCTTGTTTTTGTAATAAACTTTCCAGAGTACTATTCTTTCTGACTGCCTGATGGTCAGGAATGACTGTCCTGCACTGAGGTTTTTTTTCTCTACAAGGCTTTTCAGTAACACAAAAAATTATATCCAGATGAATTAACTCACTCAGTGTTTGTGTTTGTTTTGTCAGCTTCTCCCCTACCTTAATCAGGCCTCTATACACATCACTGTGCACAAATATAAACTCCAGGTGTAAGCCAGAGTACATGCCACAGGCCACTTCACAAGCCTGCAATTATGGTTGCGATCAGGTACCCTGCACTTTGGCTCCCAAACCAGGATATTTCACCCAGAGAGAAGTGGATACTGGGTGAGGCCCACAGATTATTATCTGGAGAAAATGACAGCGAAAAAGGGTTATAGTAGTGGCCCATAAAATCATGACTGTTGCAGGGAAATGATGATAGTTCTTCACTGTCTCGTCCACACAAGAATTACAGGGCAAAGTTGTTGCTCAAACTCAAATTCTTTGGGTGGCTCTGGCAGCAATAAGAAAATAAGCATCAGTTTCAAGTGAATAAAAAACTGAATTGCAGATACAACTGAACACTCAAATATATTTGCAAATAACTGAAGTTTGAACAGGGGTTGAGATAGATTCTCTAAAGAAATGTCTAAATTTACAGCATAAGGAAAGGTGCAAAAAGTTTTTGTTTTTAAAAAATGTTTCCCTTGCCAATGTTTGCTTGGCAACAGATAAACCATGAGACAGTTCAATTAAACAAAAAAGTCTAACTTATATTGTTCTGCTAAGAGATCTCCACAAGCAGTCACACACATGCACACAGTAACTCTGAACCACAGCAGTTTATCATTTACTTTATTCTACTAATTAAGAGAGTATAGCATGATGACTCAGAAACAAATATAGGGTTTTGTAAAAAATTTTTATAATCTATTACATCTGATACTGGCCCTGATTCCCCATTTTACACCTGTGTGCCTCATAATTAGGATATTAATGTGAAAAGCTTGGTTTTGCAGTACCCCACTCATCTACTGGAAGTCTTCACATTAGCTAAGACCTAGATTTGCACACCAAGCCTGCTTTCTTCTCTTGCTAAAAGCACCAATGTGCCGTCACTAGAATCAAACTTATTATCTAGCAGGTTAATAAGTTTCTCTCCTAACATCTGATTTATTAATTTACTGGGATAGTAATCTGATTTGTTGGAGGGGCAAAATTGCTTCGGGAAGAAGAAGAAAACTGAAAGGTAGGGGAAAGTGTATTTTAGAAATTTTAACTTTTTTTTTTTTCTTAGCATTATGGGATTTATGCTGTGATACTGAAAGATAATGTGAAGTGGGACAGTGTTTCTGTAATATATTAAAATATAATTTGGAAAAGACCTTCAGCATATATTTTCTTTTTCCAAGAACCACATTACTCTTCATTAACAGCTCGACCGACAAAGGGCATAAACTGGAAACAAGGGGCAACTGGAAACATACAGAAACATACAGAAGTAGACGGACATGGGAGACAGCAGAAAACAATCATACTTTTTTTCATTAAATTAATGTGAGAGGAGATAATGTGAAACATGAGGATTGAATACATGGGAAACCCTGGAAATATTAATACTGAATGATTTAGAAGGAAAAATAAATACTGAGTGTGGCTGGACAGTTCATAAGAATAACTTAGACCCTTTTAGTTCAGAATCGATCCCTGAACAGAGCAGCATTCACAATTAAGTAACTTTTTTGAGTATGTTCCACTTTATAGACTGCATACAAAATTTTCATAATCACAGTGGCTCTAAGTACATACTACTCAAAGCATGCAATGTCATTTAGAGTGGTCGATACTAATTCTCACACTGGATAACTCCCAGCGCAACACAGAAGTCTCTAAAGTTGACTGTACAAATGTTCCAACACAAACAGACTAGTTGAGATCTTTCTCCAAATAAAGAATTTAAATGACAGCAAACTCTGCTTTTCGTTAATCCAAATTTTGACCTTTTACTCATTTGCCTCTTCCTCTTTGTAATGTGCTTTTACATACTTCTGAAGGCTTTTAGTGACCCCCCCCTTGAAATTTCCTCTTTCAACCAAACTACCCAAGCTCTCCTATATTTCTCATGGGTAAGAAGTCACAGAGCTCTGATCATTCTTCTCGCTGTATTCTAAATCCTCTTCCTCAGTAGAATCATAGCTGTAGAAGCTGGGGGCCTGAGGTGGGCCCCTTGTCAGCTCTGTGGAGAATATTAATAGTTTCTTATGTAGAAAGACACCTTTTTGCAGAAACCACCATGTTTTAAAAGTACTGTGTGTTACATGAACAAACAAATGCAAACAGAGAGAAGGTGGCACCTCAAATGTTCAGATGGTAAAAGCCAGACTTGGTCTTTCTTAGTTTAAATAAATTAATTTTCTGTCTCTGGATATCCATAACCTATGCTTTTATTTTGTTCCAGCTGTATTGGTAAGCACCAACTGAATGACAATGAATAATCAATCAACAGGAATGCACTGAACCTATTTCACATATATCAGTCCACGCCAGTTTCATTGGAAGTTTTGGAGTAAAAATTCAAGTACTCCACCTAAAGAATAGCAGGGGCATTTATAGTTGGGGAGGTAAATTCAGAGCTATATGCCACCTGTGTAATGACTCACTATTTTGCATCAACCCAGTATAAGCACAGCTACATATGTATATGCATACATAAAAACCCCCACAGCCCGCAATGCTAAATCAAGTAATTACACGGAAACAACACTCAAAACCTATGTTCATTCTTATTAAAAGGTCACAGATTCTTTCCTCTATATAGTATAATTTATTATCAATTGTCTTAGGAATGTGGAAAATATTATGACATGAAATTTTATTTGGGAGCATTCAGAAAGTTAAATGTTTATATCCAGTAAACGCCCTTGATCCCTCTTCTGTAGCCAGTGTGCACAGTGCATAAATTTTAAAATGACAGATTTAAATATAACTGCATTCCCATTTTACTTACTAGCCAATCTACAGACTGTGACTGGTTCCCAACTCTCATTTTTAAGTAAATAAATTAATACATATTCTGGAAGTTCCTCCACCAGACAGTCACGCTTGGAATACACTGTTCCCTTTCCTAAAGATCCTAAGTTCAGTCAAACAAGGGAAAAAAAAAATCTCTTGGGGACCCTCCTAATTCCCTCTTCTCATAAGTCTGGAAAAAAATACGCTGAAGGAACATGAGCTCAGATTTTTACATGAGGCCTTCTTTTTTGATTGACAATGAATATTATATAGGTATGTTAATGTTAGGTTTCCTTGGCAGAATTTCTACAGAACCAAATATTATACAGAAATTCTGCCTGAAACAGTTTTACTTGAATGAATATATTTGAACTGCATAGTGCCTTTCCAAAATTTGCCCTTCTAGCAGATTGTAGGGATTTTTTTTTAATGTAAGAGATCAATAGATTTGTTAGCAAAGTTTACCAAAACTTTAGCAACTTCAGCAGTGGGACTATGGCCCATTGTAGGGATCTTATTTACAAAAATAATCCCCAACAAACCAACAAAAAAGAGCGCAAAGTGCTCCCTAATAAGAAAAGAAATTAATAAAACATCTCTGAAGTATAGCCATATTTGAATCCTCAAGCAGTAATTTTGGAAAGTTGTGAACTCTTAAAAAAAGTTATGAAAAAAAAACCCAGGATCAGCAAATTTCTGGAGTGTTATCTGACATTGGCTCTGTCTTGTCTCCCTCTGTGGATTATTCCATACTCAGAAGCTTTGATCAAGTCCACCTCTTCACTAGTTCTCATGAACTTCACCCTGAAATTTGCTGTTCCAGAATCATAAAGTTGGCCTGCAGAGACACAGCTTGGAAAGGCCTGATGGAAACTGGTCCTCATGAGCTGACCGCCACAAAAAAATAAATGAAATCATTTTTTGCTGTTACCAGACTGTGGTTTTTGCTGTTACTGTGCTACTTCACCACCTGCAGTACATAGGGAAAAAAAAAAGATAAAATGGTTTTTGCTGGGCAGAGGAAGTGAGTTTGAGGGTAAGAATCAGAGTAGAGTGTAAGACAAAAAGTGGTAAGAAACTTTAAAACAATCTTAAGCAAAGTGTGACAAAACTAGACTCCATTTTAAAAAGAGTGCATTACATAGCCTTCAAGTTGCCTGCAACTTCATCCCAGTTTGATTTTCTTTTGTCTATAATTAAAGAAACACAAAAAATTTTCATTTTCTTAAGGCAACATGACTGTGATTTTGAAATATATCCAAGCGCACCCTCAGTCAGTTTGCACACAACACCAAGTCAGTGAGTGTTGATCTGCTGGAGGGTAAGAAGGCTCTGCAGAGGGATTTGGACAGGCTGGATTGATGGCTGAGGCCAACCGTATAGCGTTCAATAAGGTGAAGGGCCAGGTCCTGCACTTGGGTCGGAACAACCCCATGCAGTGCTACAGACTGGGAGAAGGGTGGCTGGGAAACTACCCAGAGTAAAAAGACCTGGGGATGCTGGTGACAGCAGCTGAACATAAGCCAGTGTTTGCCCAGGTGGCCAAGAAGGGCAATGGAAGCCTGGCCTGGATCAGGAGTAGCATGGCCAGCAGGATCAGGGAAGTGATTGTGCCCCTGTACATGGCACTGGTGAGGCCACACCTTGAGTCCTGTGTCCAGTTCTGGGTCCCTAAATTCAGAAAAGACATTGAGGTGCTGAAACATACCCAGAGAAGGGCAGTGGAGCTGAGAAAGGGTCTGGAGCACAAGTCTTATGAGGAGTGGCTGAGGGAACTGGGGATGTTTAGCCTGGAGAAAAGGAGGCTCAGCGGGACCTTACCACTCTCTACAACTCCCTGAAAAGAGGGTGTAGGGAGGTAGGGGGGGTCTCTTCTCTCAGGTAACTAGTGATAAAATAAAAGGAAATGGCCTTAAATTGCCCCTTAAATGTGTTTAGATTGGTTATTAGGAAAAAAAAATCTTCATGGAAAGGACTGCCAAGTCCTGGAACAGGCTGCGCATGGAATAGGCTGAGTTGCTATCTGTGAAGGTATTTAAAAGACATGTAGATGTGGCACCAGGGCGCAGGGTTTGGTGGTGGCAGTGCTGGGGTAATGGTTGGACTTGAGGATCTTAGAGGTCTTTTCAAACCTAAGCCATTCTGGGATTCTGTGTTCTTCCAGCAGTGCACCTTATCTTCTGAGATGCCAACAGAAGAAGAGCTCAGCACATGACTATGTCATGATTTTCTTTCTTTCGTAATACTAAGCTAACAAATTAATATGAAAATGTTCTTAAAGAAAAATTATGGAGAAAACCAGCTGATAGTTCCAAATCATTAACAAAGTACATATAACAATGTCCTCCTCATCCAAAACTACTCATCATAACAGCCTGAGAAAGAATGAGGTCATTGTATTTCCTCCAACACTAGAAAAGTAAAGAGAATCCTATGAGAAAGTTATTTCCAGCATCTCTGATTTCCACTGACTATCCAAACCAAAAAGTGAAGAAGGACTTACACCCAGAGTTTCTCTGGAATAGATATCTGCTTAGACAACATTTTACCAGGCAAAATTGTGATAAACCATGGCACAGACACGGGGGTGCAGGATAGCACATTTGTCATCATTTTACACCAAATTTCTCTTCCCTGAGCAGTTCTTTGTTCAGAGCTACCTCAGCTTTGCTGCATGGTAAGAATACGCAGAGTTGTCAAGCAGCAGCTGACTTGCCAAACAAACTACTTCCTTCTATAGTCAACTGTGTACATCCAGTTCATTTCTGAACATCTCTGGGAGGAATTACTCTAGAATTGTTGCTGGGAAGCCTAATGGATCTACAGAGAACTGACTCCATCAATTTAGAAAAATAGAACAAAACACAACACACAAAAGCCCAACCAAAAATATACAAATAAAAAGCTTCTTTAATTCACATAAACTTCATCTGATGTCTGTGGACAAAATGATTTTGGCTAAGAGCTTATTCAAACGTTAACAGTAACATACAAACATTGAACTGTTTGAGAAAAAGTAACACTTGTTCATTCCATCCAGTCCAACATAAATAGAAATAAATGCTTTAAGATATGAAGGGCCTTTGCATTTGGATGGATTAGAAAGGCTTTCACACAACATGCTATGCTGAGAGCTAAAGCTTCAGTAGTTCAGCCTGCCTTTTCTTGTTGCAAGTGCATGAATGACAGATGCTAGAACAGTTCCTGTACTTTTGTAGAATAAACAACCCTGAACTGAGCACTCACAGAAATAAAACAATGTCAAGTTCTCTGTACTTCTAAAAATTAATAACAGAGTTCTGACATGGAGATGGGACTATAAGCAGTTTGATAAAGAGTCTAAAAGTATTCTAGTGCAAAAGAGCCACATTGTTAGAATAGCATCAGTCTACATATCTCCCATAGGAGAATGTTGGGTCTGTACTAGACGCATTATTCTCCTTCTCTGGCAGTGGAGGCACACTGCTATTAAAAAGATAAGATAATTATGAATGCCTCACCCCCCTGACATTAATATAATTGGTCCGCACTCGGAGAAAAATTCTGTGAAAGAACATGAAATGTTCTTTCCTTTTACCAAAGTTCTCTTAATATCTAGGCCAAAGGGGGATTGGAGATGAGGAAAACTGGAAAATCCTTTCTGCAGGTTGGTTGCTAGGTTGCCACTGAAGTCTCTCCAAGAGACAAGCACAAGTGAAAAATAAGCTTACTAGTATCATCTTAAATGCAAAAGGTCTTGGTTAAGTAAGCGGTGAACTTACTCTCCTGCCACTGGTCTAGCATTACTGAATGCATTAATGAAAAGCTTTGGATAGGTTAAATAAAAACAGTAAATATTGATCTAACTCCTCCACCTATAGGAACAGTATGAGAATGTATCCATCATGCAAAATGAGGCAAGTTTATAAAACCAAAGAAATAGTTACGAACTTCAAGAGTTGTCCGAATTTCTACAGTTCGGAAAAGGCCTTTGTCCAGAATATAATACATAGAAATGACCATTTTCTATTCATTGTTCCAAGGTAATGTTTTGAATGTTTGCAAGAAAAGAGGCCTTCTTTCCAGATGAAATGCCATGGCAAAAAAAAGAGATCAAAGTATCAATTTGGGAATGCATGCAGAAATGCTGATCTGTCATGAAGAGTTCATTTTTTATTCCTTTTCTCCTCCTGGAGAACATGGTGGCAAGCAAATTTCATACTCAATAATAAACCAACACTTTGAAAAATCTTAAAACTGCTGAAATTTACTTGAGTATTGTATCTGTTTACCAGCAATATCAGAGAAACTTTTCATCCATATCAAAACTTCTTTTGATGTAGCTGCTGCCCAGTAGCAATTATTTCAGTGGCTTTCTGTGAAAGATCAGAGACATAAGCTGGACAGAGCACTCATGTCTTCTTCATCATCTTGCTAATGTGAACTCAGAGGACTTGTTTCCAGAGCTGACTGCTCTTTTAGAAGTTCACTAAAGTACCTCGTTCTTTAAAAAAAAAAAGGGGGGGGGGGGGGGGGGGNAAAAGGGGGGGGGGAGGTGGGAGGGCAGGAAGAAAACTAAAGTAGGGGAAAAAACTCCTGTGTTAGTCCTTCACTTACATGAACTTAGCCTATGGCTCTCAGGAACAAGTTAACATTGTTTAATGTCTATACTAAAAGAGAGCAATGGAAACACAGAACTAGGAACCAAAATCAGTAACTTGCCACTTAACTGATTGCAACTTAATATAGAATAAAAATAATGGAACTGATGAAAGATTTGCAAATGGCATTGAGCTGACAGGTGCTTTGCTGAACACTCCACAGGCCATGCTCTGATCTATTACAGCAAAGTAAGAAGACTGAAACAGAATGAAGGATTGAAAAGCAACTCCACCAAAATCTGTGAGCATTGCCAACCATGTCTCTGCTCAAGCTCCTGTTTTTCCACAGTACAACTGAGAGGAGAAGCTGGCCTGCTTCCTTTACACCACATTCTCAGCAGTTAGAATAAAAAATACTGTGTCTCCCCCAACACTAAAATTTGATGCAATTTGAAGAAAATGAGGGCTGTTGCTACAAGATCTATTTTTGCCAATGACAAAATATGCAATAAAACTAAGTTTTCCCCAGTCCTGAAGAAAAAAAAAATTGTTATGATGTTTGGAATCAAATTCCTATGGTTTAGTGATTTTCCCATACTATTAGGCATTTTGAACATTAATGAAGATGAAAAATCTAATTCTGTCTCTATACGGCTTTTTTATGTGCAGAAGGGAAAAGAATTTATTTATGATGTAACTAGGATATCAAAATAGTGTACTATTTCAAAATTGATTAATTGTGTAGTTATGGAGTGAGCAATATCTGTGAGATAAGGCACAAGACTCATGTGGTAGAGATGGATTAGAAAACATGAACATTTTAATTAAAGTTCTGTTTCATTCCCTTTTTAACTTCCGTGTCACTGGGCCAAGTATTTCCTTTGATCATAAATATATTTTCCCAAGGATGCTATATTTCATTTGAAACAGAGCACAAATGATCTTTCTAAAATAATAATAATAAAAAAAACCCCTATACAATCTTTTGGCAGAAAGTTTTAAAAGAATATATATATTACTGACAAAATGTGTGCCACTTGGCTTCATTAAATAAAATTTCAGGACGCTTATTTAAAAGAAAAATATTCAAAATGCACACACAGAATGCATAATAGTGCCACCAAGCACATTCTGGTGGAACTGAAAACAAGTCTTATTTCTTATTTAATCCTCAGTCATGTGTTAAAGGTTATGACTTCTGTGTTTTTATCTTGGTTACTCCTCAGAAATGGACAAACTCTAGATTTGAATACAAGGACAATTTATCAGCTTTGATCATCCTCTGGGCCAGTGTCCCAATCTCTGAAATGCAGATGAACTGACACCCATCTAATCTGAACTCTTGTACAATATCACCTGAGTGGAAACTTACTCAGTATCTTTGTACAATAACATAGGAATGCAGCATCATTAGGAATCTTAGAAGATCTTTAATTGAATCGATTCCTGCTTGAAGAAGGGTCAGCCATGAAGTCAGACCAGGCTGCTTGAGGTTTATCCACTTGACTCTTGAAAGCCTCCAAAGACAGAGCCTGCACAGTTTCACCAACAACCAGTTCCACTGCCTGATTGCTTTTAAAGGGAAGAAGCTTCTCCTTATATCCAGACACACCCTCCTTTCTTTCAACTTAGGCCTGCTGTCAGTTGTCCTTCCACCACCATGAAGAGCCTATCTCCACCTTCTTAACAACCTCCCCATAGGTACTGGAAGCTGCTGCTTGACAGACCCCCAAACCCGACTGCTGCCAGGCTGGACGAGCCCTGTTCCTGCAGCCTCACCTTCAAGTGCAGCCCCGGAGATAATGTCAGTGGCCCCCCAATTACCCTGACCCAATTCACTGGCATCTTCCTTGCACCAGGAGGCTCAACACTGGACATGATCTTCTAAATATGGCCTAGTAAGTGCTGAGTAGAGGGGGATAATCGTTTTCCCAAGCTACTGGCTGTGCTCCTGTTATTACAGTCCAAGGTAGTGTTGTCCTTCTTTGCTGCCCCCAACTACTACTGGCTCACATTCAGTTTGCTGTCTCGCAAGACTCTCCCAGTTTTAGCAGAATTGCTTCCCCAGTCAGTGAGCTCACAGCTTCTATATGTTCAATTTGGCCAATGCTGTATCATACACCTTCCAGAAAAACTGCCAGTCTTTAAGTTAACACTGCAAAGAGTTGCTCCATTAAAAAAGTATGTTATGGCTTTTTTCCATTTTGGTATGGCAAGCATCAACATCAGCTAGAGAATCCCAGTGGAAATTCCAGAGCTGATATGCAGATAAAGGAATTCAGTAAATGTAGGAGATAAATGATGCATTTGTAGGCTGGATTGATTGAACTGATACTAACAGCTTTGGACTGCATTCCCTTTTCACTGGTGGACACAACAGAATTAGCACAGTCAAGACATCCAAAAGGGCATTAGTTACAGCTACAGTAAGGTCTGTATCAATTATTTTCTCTTTCTTTTTTCACTTCTGCCTCTGTTAGGTTATGTGCTAAAGAATGAACCTTGTAATACTGGAGTAAACGTTGTTTGAGGTAGACATGTCCTTCCTCCATACACAGTCAGGCCCTGGGTGTATGCTCATCTACAACGCAAGATCTGCGTTTTCAAAATGTATCCTGATTTTGTATCCTACTCTGGATGGCATACAGTGCTTTTGCAGCCAGACCATCCGACTGGCACTAATCTACAGATACAAATCTGAAAGGCAATTATCAGACAGATTCTCAGTATCATGCAGAGAAAACTTTGAGAACTGCTCACTCTCTCCCATTACTCTCCCCTCTAAGTTTATGAATCTACTATTAAAAAAAAAACACCAGCCAACAATACTCTATAAAAACTGCAATACTGTCACATTTAATTCTTTAAAAGGCAAGCTTTCTGGAAAGACTTTGAATAAAACTTACAATGATGGGAAGCATGACAGAGGACAGAACGTTGCCTGAAACCACAGGTTAATAAAATATACCACTGGTGAAATGGAGACGTTGTTGGTGTCTGTGGTCCTACAGTCCCACAGTCAAATAAGATGCAAAGAAGAATATATTTACATGAGGACTGCACAGGGTAACAGAAATTTAGGCTGTTCAGAATATTTTTCTATCAGCAACCATCAAAACAAAACTCTGAAATGTCTTCCTCTTTCCTGAATAATGAATTTTTTACATTTATAGCTGAAATTTGGAAGTGTTACTTTTATCTCACAAGGTTGCTATTGCCCGTGTTATCTCACTTCATATCAGGAGGTCTCCTAACACTTTCTGGGTTGTGTTTAAAAACAACATTGACACCTTGATCTTCATAGCTAATATTCTGCCATCACCATGTTATCCAACTGTTTGGGGACCCTCCTCCTCTGATAATATTGCCAAACAGCGAGTAGCCACCTACCCAAGCTAGTGCTGTGATGCTACGTAAATGGTCATTTATTTACAAAGGCTCAACCTCCCAATCTATCCATGCTGATTCTTTCCACTGCCAGCACATTAGGCCACATTATTTTAGCTCTGTCACATTCAGGGCAAATTGGGAGTAATAAATTCCTTTATGGAACAAATGCAGGAATTCTGGCTTACCTCCCTTTAAAAGACCTAGAGTGAAATGCATGTCAGTTGTACAGCTATAGTTTTAACCTGTCTCTTAAGGATGATATTAATAATTGCACTTTGCCATACACTTTGTATGCCAGAACTAATTTAATAGAAGACTCTTACTAAACAAATTTATTAGAACACACATTGAAAAGAAAATGTGCATTGTTCTCAAAAGTGTGACAAAACCATCTATCCAAGGTTGAGTACTTCATGAAGTCAATTCCATTACTAACAGTTCTGTTCTGCACTATGGCTACAGCCCTACCATCAAGTAAAGCAAGTACCTGACACAGAGCTTGGAAAGGACAGGCTGCCTCAAACAACTCTCTGAAGCTCATGGCAAACCAGTCTAGATATTTTGAGGCAAGAATGGAGCAAGAGGGCTAGAGCACTGGAGGGTCTTCTTGAAGAAGTAACTTTATTTTTAAAAGGCAGATGGAAACTGAATGGACATCACTCCTAGTCACAGGAACATGAAAACCTTTCCTGCCATGTGTCCACATTGAATTTACTGTCCAGCCTGGCAGTGTGCCCTGAAATCCAGTTGATCATATGATGACCTAATTCAACTTTCCCACAGATATTTTGGTAAAGCTTCATCTACTAAGAGTCTCATTAGGGAAGATAAGTGTTGCAGGGACCAGAAACCCACAGGTCCTGGGACAGGGCAACCATGGGTGTGTATACAGATTGAGGAACAAGAGGCTGGAAAGCAGTGCCATGGAAAGGGATCCCTGGGGTCCTGGTCAGTGGCAAGTTGAACACGAGTCAGCAGTGCCCTGGCAGCCAGGAGGGCCAACGCTGTCCTGGGAACATCAGGCACAGCATCGCCAGCCGGGCAAGGGAGGGGATTGTCCTGCTCTGTGCTGGGGTGGCCTCACCTCCAGTGCTGGGGACAGTTTTGGGTGCCACAATGTAAGAAGGATCTAAAGGTGTTAGAGAGTGTCCAGAGGAGGGTAATGAAGTGGTGAATGGCCTTGAGGGGAAGCCGTATGAGCAGTGGCTGAGGTCACTTGGTCTGTTCAGCCTGGAGAAGACTGAGGGGAGTTTTCTCACGAGGGGAAGCACAGGGGAAGGAACCGGTCTCTTCTCTGTGGTGCCCAGTGACAGGAGCGAGGGAGTGGGTTGAAGTTGTGTCAAGGGAGGTTTAGGTTGGATATCAGGAAAAGGTTTTTCACCCAGAGATTGGCTGGGCCCCGGAACAGGCTCCCCAAGGAGTGGTCACAGCACCAAGCCTGACAGACCTAAAGGAGTGTGTGGACAATGCTCTCAGGCACATGGTGTGACTCTTAGAGTGCAGGGCCAGGAGTTGGTCTTTGATGATCCTTGTGTGTCCCTTCCAGCTCAGGGAATTAATAATTCTATGAAGTCTCTGCATAATGTTGTAACCTCCTTAGGTAATCTTCCATATAATTGCATTATGATGGTGCTTTAATAATCATTAATATAGGTCTAATACTTTTTATCCACGTTATGTGTTGGTAGGTCTATTTAACACTTGTAAAGTGCTTTAAGAGTCCCCAAAGGAAGGAACTAAAGAAAAACTTCCTTAATGATTCTCTTCTAGAAGTATAAAAAGGTAAGGCTATCCTTGAGTCCGCAGTACAGTAGGACACATGATCAGTGCACACAACCCATGGAGTAGGGAAGAATACTGACTCATTTCTGAGAGCTGAAGTGGTGCTGAGCACTTGAACTTATGGTAAGGAGTTAAAAAACAAACAAACAAAAAATATATCAACATATAGCTAGTCCTTTACATTTCTTCCCAAGAAAATAAAAAAGAGAACTTGATCTCTTGAAGGTGTGGAGTTCATAGAAGTATCCACTGATTTTTAGAAGGGATCTACAGAAAGCTCAGCAATTTTGAGACAGTAGAGCAGTTTAGTCATCAAATAAGGGCATGGGTACCTATCTCCTCTCTAATTTCTTAAAATCTCAACCTAGATTTGTCTAAATACAAAATAATCTGCTTATTTAGATGCTAGCTGAGTAGAATTCCACTTAATGTATATCATTTAGTCAGTTGAACCACTACCAGGTGCCATAACTGAACTAATTACATAAACTTATTGCAGTAAGTTGTACCCTTTCTTTCCCTATTCCCATGTTTTAATTACTTCGTGTAGCTTTCCTAAAAGCTGTAATCTCTTCACAGCAGAAACTCATTTCTTAATGAGAACTGTAAAAATACTTTGAGTGCTGCAGAAATAACAAAATAACATGAATTCTTTTCCCAATTAGTTGCAATAATGTAGAAAATGCCCTAGCCAACAGCAAATCAATACCTGTGAGAAAAACTAGCAATTTAACCAATCCTTTTCAGTTTGACAATTCCAAATCTCAGAGCCTATATCACCGGGGTTAAGCAGCTTCTTTTGCCACGTAACACTGTCATCCAAGTTGATGGGTGCTTGATTTGTAAGCCTTTTTCTAAAAAGACAGGACCAAATAAAGTTGTATGCAACTAAGAATGTTCTGACCAACTCACTGAGTACTGTTTTTTTTTTAAAAAAGTATCTTGTAAATCCTTAACCAGTGATCAGTTTGGCCCTTTTGTCAAAGAAGCAGTAGATATCATATCTCATCTCCACAAGCTCTGCTACAAACTTGCGTATCTCAACTCTGTAACTAAGATACTCATTCATTTTTCTACCTGGTCCTTCCCAGATTTTAAGTCAGAGTGCACTTCTAGACTCTCCCTTAATTGCACACTACTGTTCTCCCCTTCCTGTTCTATCCTTCCAGCTTTCTCCACTCACTAAACGTTCCAATAGGACACAGGTTTTACTCATGTATTAAGGAAAAATAATACCTTCCTGCATGAGGCCCAGATGCCTCATGCAGGAAGATGTGGAAATAGAGAATTAGTGTATTTGAGATGGGTACAACTGTGTCACCTGCAGGAGCCAGTGTCTGGAATTTGTGCCATCCACTCTTGTGAGTGGAAAGCAATGAATGAGTTAAAATGAACAATGAATGAATTTTACACAGAAACCACCAGGAATGCATATTCCTACTGGTTTGTCTTTTTGGCTACATTTGCCTTTTGAGAATACCAGTTGGGAAAATTGTTTAGAACTCAGACACAGTGAACAATAAAACTGCTCTAAACTAAACTGCTAGAAAGTCAGTGTGTAGATGAAACATGTTACAGCTGTGTCAAGAAAAAGCTGTGTAGCTCAGCAAAACAGAAACTTAAGAGGGTTCCGGAGCTGAGATGTAGTAGACATTTGGAATCTAAAGGAATTTCAATCCCTGAGAAAACAGATAACTTTGAAGATCAAGGGGCTGATTCTTCATAGCTATCCCTTTTCAGAAAGGGAAACATTGATCTTTCTGATAAAGACTTTGCATTAGTATCTCACTGCTACAAAAATCCTTCCAAAAGACAAAGTGAGACCTAGAAACATTGTAACTGCAACTGGAATAATTCAGAGATTCAGATTTAGAAAAATAAATACAGTAGAAAATCTTTAGTTAACTACAGATTTACAGGGGAAAAAAAAACCAACCAGCAAATAAATCCAACGCTATTTCTCATGTAAATGCCATCCAGCTTGCTTTTCCTCCCTCTGTCTGTCCCCAAAGAGCAAAAACCTACTCTACAATGCCTTCTGAAGGCTGTCTGCCGGCTATCCTCACTGCCCACCTACCGTAGGGAGCAGCTCCTCCCACCTGCACATAAAAGCCAAGTGCATGCTACCAGCAGCAGATCAGAGCACTTTCTCAGTCCTCCACTGTTTTGAGCCAGTGATCTTCTCTCCTTGGATCTTGTGTACTCAAGGTAAGATTACTGCTACTTCAGGTTTCTGTTCTAACCAGCTATTGTGAGGAAGTCTTAATGTGAACTCTAGCACTGCCTTGCTGGGTGGTGCTGGCTCCCCCCGCCTTTTTTTTTTTTTTTTCAGATGTAGTGTCATCTGACATTTAAGTTAGTAACAGTCCGTCGTTTCAGCAATGAAATAAAAACAGATCTTGCTGGTAAACACTGTGGCTGGGAAAAGGTCTTCTCTCCCTTTCTGATTGATTTTGAAGAGATTAGTATACCCAGACCAATTATAAAAATTTATTATCCCTCTTAATAGTCTCCTTCTCAGTCCAGTCAAAGTTATCAAAAAAATTTCACTGTAAAGCTTCCTTAAACTCTGTTTGAGGGAAAAAAAAAAAAAAAGCTTAGTGCTAATTTAAGGAAGGAACTGGGTTTTACTGCTAATATCATTTACTAGCCGGATTGAGACAATCATGGGACTGAAGTGCATCTTCACACGTTTCATTGCCTTTAAAAAAAAGTGTGATGGAACTTAAGCCCTCACAGAAGCACAGCAATAAGACTGATGGAATTCATTATCTGGTACCAAATATGCTTAAAGTACATATTTTACAAGCAAAGTTCTGTTTCTTGGAACAACAGACCTTGTGCCTCTATGAAACTTTTAGATCAGCTTGTTTATATTTTATCTACAGTTTTCCAAGATAGGCATTGCTAACATTAGAGGACGGAATAGTTAAGTGCCTCAGAGACAGCTACAGAACAGTTAAAACATTTAAAAGTGGTTTCAAAACTGTATTTGCATTCCCATCCATGCATCTATCCATCCTCACAGAGACGAATCTATTAGTGACCAGTAGCAGTTTTTCACATTGTGTGAGTCAGTGCACTTTTAACACACAGTCACCTGTTTAAAGAAATTCCACCACAGAAATCCTAATCCTAGAATGCCTCTCTCCAGTGCTCAGAGAGGAAGGAAAGCATGAACTACCAAAAGCAAGCAGTTAACACTGTCTGTAAATACATAAGACATTCTTCAGTTAAATAGTGGTATTTTCTTAATGTCTAATTCTCTTTCTAAATTGAGCCTTTTTTAGTCTTTAAAAATAGAAACTCTTCTCCATGAAAGAATTATGTCCAAATCTAACTGTACTCATATTAGCTGCAATATTTTAAGCTATAGCATTGTATAACAGCAGAACTCTGCTCAAAATACTCTTTTCTGCATACTGTATCTAAGATTTTTTTTCTGTATTTTATGTTATCTATTCTAACTAGTGGGGAAAGGAAAACACTGCCTTCAGCTATTTGCCTGCAAGATTACATAAGTATCTATAAAAAAACTCAAACAACAAAAATCCAAAACCCAAATAAATGGAACTATTCAAAAAACGAAGTACAGTGCTTTCTACAGCAAACTTACAGTATTATAGTAGCAAACTATTTTTACATCCAGGTAGTTCATATGAATTGCCCATAGAAGACATAGGAATAGAGCCTAATGGTTTTCCTCATAACTGGCATTAACTCTGAGCTACAAAATTTTATTTCTTAGTTAACATCTGATTTTTACAGCAAACCTTCCCTTTCCAAAAACACCCCTGTTATAAAATACAGATATGTGATTTGAAGTTCAATGCATACAGAATTTAGGTCTACGGTGTGGCAGTAAAACCTCATTTGTTCACACAGAATTTTACTCTATCAGATAAATCAAAATTTTTAATAGAGCAAATTTCATGGAAAAAAAATAAATAATGCATTTGCCACAGGAAATGTGTATATAGCAAAATACCTTTTATTAAAGCCTGCTGTGAAATGTAATGTTTTGGCATTTGAAAAATGGATTGCGGGACATATTAAGAAAACTCTGTTCAAAGGAATGCATCTAATTTAGATCAGAATCTCCTCTGAGCAGTTTCTCTCTTAGGCTGAGTAGATAATTCATCTTAGCATCACTTTGCAGCAGGGGATGAAGGGAAACTGCACCAAGCAGGTCTCCAAGAGAACTCAGATGTGCATTTATTGACCTCTGTGCTGATCTGAAACTCCTTTTTACAAGATCAAAGCACACTGATATTAAAATAAAAATACTGCAATTTTAAAGTAATGCTACAGCCTGAATTAAAGGAAGAAAAGGGGAATCACTGGGAGAACAAGGAATTTTGAAGTTCTGAGTAATGATTGTAACATTTAAAAATAATAAAGGTAAAGAGACTATATTAATTTTTTCAGCCATAGACCAGTTAAGTGTTAAGCAGGGATGCTAAGCCACTTCTCCTGGCAGTTATGCTTAGGTTTTTTTAGGTGTTTATTTAAGGCAATAATATCGACTTAAGCCACTAGTGTAACTCCCAGTGCTGTCTAAAGTGCTAGACCAGATACATAGAAACAGAGGATAAACATATCACTGTCTGCTTATCTATGCATAGTTCTGCCACTACCACCGCTTGGGAGAAATTCTTACCTTCAGGAATTTATTTTCACACCTCTCTGTAGGGTGAGATTGTTTTCCCCTGGCCATGCTGTCACTAAATACATAAAATATTTTACTCATGGTCACAGTGAAAATTCATGGTAGAGTGTCAGATTTAGCTCCTCTGGTTTCCAGGCCAGCACTTAATTCCCACACTTAATTTTGTATTCAGCCTTATAAAGTCTACCCCTTTGTAGCTGCTCTGTCTTTGCATGACTCTCTAGGGCTGAACAGCAAGGAGAATTCCAGTGAGAAATCTTGAGAGAGGTAATTTACTCCTAACACTTTCAAACTCCCTGTGAAACCTTTTACAAACCCCTTAACAGGATTTACAAATAAATCATCCTTGGAGGGTGTAAATAAACAATTAAACAAATAAGCAAATGCTCAGCTCTTTCATATGCTCTGTAGTTAAAGGAGGCCAACCCACTCTTGGCAGGCTGAGGAAGTAGAGATTCACTGCCATGGACCAGAAATGATGGGCAACATCTGACTGTAAGAACTCAGTCTTGGTAACTCAGCAGCAGTAAAGAGCTCAAAGAGAAACTCATAGTACTTAAGCACAATTATTGAAAGGATCTTGTAGGGGACATTAATATTAGTCTTCCTTTTTCTCCTTCATTCACTATCATGTGCCACTTCTATAAACATATAGGATATAATTTCATATCCATTAAAACAAACAAACAAGCAAGCAAAGAAAAACCAAAACCCCAGCCACCAGCTTTGTCCTATCCCTTTAGTTTTTAGCCCTTGAGTTAATTTATGAGGGTACAGACTCATAATTCCTCCTGTGGCCTTGCAAATACTGCATTTCAAAAAACCCTCAAATCCAACAAAACAAAACCAAAACCAAATAAACAAAAAAACCACCTCACCCAACACATTCCAGTGCTCAATTTCTAGAGTTATTACCCTAGCAATGGAGGCCTTGTCTCTTACTCTTTTAACTTAAAAATTACTGCTAAGCCATGCATTGTTCATCGATAAAGTAGTGAATGCGTGAGAGGCAATTGGAGAACTAGAAAAAGAGCCATTAATGGTCATCTCAGTATCTGCCACAGAAGACAATTTTTATATATCTATGAGTATATCTGCATGGCAGAATTTTCTGCTCACTTATTCTATGTCTTGCTATACATCTTAGGGGAAGTAAGATTAAGTTTTATATCTTAAGCTTAAATATATCCCTATACTTTTCCCTTACTTCTTTTTGCCTTCCAGTTGTTGTAAGCTGTAGGTCCTTTCCTTCTACAGGGAGATAATTTTTAATTTGCACTATTGTCATAGTTCTAAAAGAGCAATGGTTCAGTGGAGGTAATGTAGTGAGGAACAAGATAAGACAAAAACATTAGAGGTGGTCTGTCGTGCATGTTAAAAAAACATCAAACAGCTGTACTTAACAGTACAAAGGTTTCTTATTTTTGCCACTTACACTTTCTAGAGTTTTGTGTAAGTGTTGTTGCCTCTTTTGTGGCTTTCCCTGTGCAAACAGAAATCCCAGCAAAACTTGTGGAGCTGTATTTGTTCAAAAAGATAACAATGAGTCCTGTTTCTGAAGCTTTTTGTGGGTCTTGAGCAATAAATGTGCCTGTTCTGTGTACTCACCAGTAAACAATTATGCTTGCTCTCCCTGCACTCCTGAAATGTTGGATGTGTTTCTGTAATTGTCTTGATCTGTAATGAATTTAATGTCTCATAATTGCACTGCAGGGAATTAATACCACTATGCAGTCTTGGGACATCTTTAGGCGATTAAAACTTCATGCAAGTCCACATTTTATAGCAAAAGCGAAATTGCAAGATTGTTGCTTCCTGAATGGCAGGTGAAACTGTTGAGGGGTGACATTAAATGGACCCTTTTCAAAAGGAGTGAGAATCAGTGTCCTCTCTTGGTTAGAAAAAACACATAAAGCAGCCCTAAGAGAGTGTTTATCAGTTCCCTCTGCTGGCTACAAAGCCCAGGCCAGATGAGCAGCTGTGTTTGCGGAGGCGAAGGTCTGAGGTTCTATTCCCAGTGCTGGGAGCCTGTGGTAAACTGATGACTGTGGTGTCTGTGCACGTCTGTGGACATGATTCTTCATGGGGTCTCATCAACAACCACACTGAGTTCAATGTGAGGGCACTCAAAAATAATACGGACTTCTTGGTAGGTAAGAAACTTCCCCCTTTGCATTTGAGAAGCATGCTAGCAGCTATGCCATTCATAATGCTACACAGTTAGAGATTCCTTCTGTTCTGCATCATATGCACACCTTGCTTTTTCCTCCTCTTCAAGAAAAATGTGTGTGTGTGTGTGTTCATTACACTCAGTGTAGAGACATCTGGGCAGTTAGCGCAAATATTCTTGGCAATCTTGAAGTGTAACACTTTAGAATGTCAGCTTCTGAGAACTCCACATTTGCAAGTAAGAAGTAAAGGCTACCAAAAAGAACACTCCAACCTTCAAAGAAAACAAAGCAAAACTAACAGAAAACCTCACCACAAAACAAAATAGAAAAAGAATGGGTTTTTCTATTCTTTTCCATTCCTGTAGGAAAAGGCCTGTATAACTTGGTTACACAACTGGAGAAACAGGTCACACAATTTATGCAGTCACTTTGAAATAAAGTTGGGATAAAAAAAAAATGTACGGCAAACTTAAGAAAGAGTTTTTGTTTTAAATAAATATCCACAGCACTAAAAATCACAAACTCCTGGATTAGCTATGCCAGTTTACTTCAGCTCCTAGGAATCTATCATGGCACCATATAGGATACATAAAACCTATGCCATTAAAGGGGAGTCAAAACTAACAGCTTGACGTAGTAGATATCAAAGGTATATTAAAATCCAGAACTTTGAAACATCTGCAGCATATGTTTCCTGCTAACTAAAAAAGCAACCACTCTTTCCAGACCAACATAATGCTGCATTCTTCACTCTGAAAGTAAGAAGTTGACAGTAGCACACTGTGGATTTGCACAGGCAACTTCAAGCAAAGCATTTGACCAGTTTTGCAACTGAAAATTCTGGAGAGTAGAATAAGTTTCTAACAAAACCCACTCTTACTATATGAAGCAACGACACATGTATGTAATACACACTCTCTGAAATGGAAGTGCTTACTTTGCCTCTCACTTACTCAACATAGTTTTCAAAGGGACAGAATGGAAGGTGGCACAACCCCAGGGACACACAAACAAAAGATAATCCATTTACCACTAAAGAAATCTAGCAGTCAAGTCTGCTTATGCCAGCACATAACTCACCTCTGTTCTGCCCCTCCATTCTTCCCACCACGCATGGAGTTCCAGTGAATGCATGGTATCAGAACAAGAGTCTTTAAGTAGCTTGGAGACCAGAAATTCTCTTTCAGCTTGCCTTAAAGAAAAGCAGCAACAAAAAAGAAATTAAAAAAAAAAAGGTTCAGATATTTCCTAGTATTTCTTTTTAAATGAAGTAGGTGATCTTAGTCAAACTCTCGGTTGATGGATATTAATGTAAAACACACAACTGGGACACTTGTTGGCAAATCTCAGCAAAAAGTCAAGAGGTAGCTGCTTTAGGTCAAAGCTGAGCAATAAAAGCAGGCGTGTGAGGAAAGTTTGTTGCCAGCATTGACAGATCTGTCACCTGCACTATAGATAAAAAGCAAATAAGCAAAGAGTAGTTAAGGAAGTGTATCTCACAAGCACTAACATTCACACAAAACATATTTTAGAAAATGAAGGGAAAAAAAAGACAACATTCAGTACTTATTTTCTTTCAGTCAGTGGCTTGAATTGAATTTACCATAGTAGCACATCACATTGTTTGCTGCAGAAAAATGCAAAGCTTAGGCCTTTAGGAGTAAGTCTCTCGTGCTTTACTGGTTCCAAAAATGTCAGTGCTTGTCAAAGTGTTTTTGAAATAAAACCAAAACCATGTTAATAAAATGAACTTTCCAAGACAATGCTGGCCAAAACTGATTCTTAGATTTCTTTTCAGTAATAAACTGCCTCTGTGGTCGCTGAGTTGATAGGGAGAAGGATTTAAAGGATCAAAGCCAAGTTCTGGTTAACTCAGGGTAAAAAAAAAAAAAAAGAACACTGAAGCAGAACACAAGCTCTCCAGTGAATGGACAGACTTTTGCTGAAGGTGGGCAGAGCTTAGCAAAATCCAGATGCGCTTTCAAAAATGGCTGTAATCATTATTAGGCTCTAACTGAAGATATTCCAGGACTGCAACATTTGTTGTGGGTATACCTTGTGATATGCTGATGTAGGTTGCTGGACAAGCCTCAGTATTTTAATGCATAATTCACCGGCTGAATGTTAGTTCAGAAGAGCTACCCTGCCTATTTATTAAGTGTTAATTCACTTAGGGAATTGCCAAGGCAACAGCTGGAAGGATTCTGTCCCATCTTATCCCAACCTTATGGATGAGTAGCTCAAAAAATACACTGCAGTGAAGGCTGAAGGCATTCATGATGAGGTGAGTTCTGCTGTGCACACAAGCTGCAAGCAAAGCCAGGCAGTGGGATCTCTGGACTGTTTTGCTGTATGTTCATATAGGTGCAGAGGCAGCAGCAGTTTCTGTCTTCAACACAAGAAAGTCGTGCCATAGTTGGACATTCTGTGTCTGTAACAGGAATTCCTGCTCTACTCCAGTTCAGCCACCCTACCTATATTTAGGAGTTCTATGCAGTACAGTCCAAGCTGCCACTGCAAGGATGGTTTTTTTTAGTTTTTATGCTTAGGAACTCCTACAGACTGTTATTATTTTTTGGATATCTGAGCATAACTTTTTACATCATGAAATACAGAAAACGTTTTAGGATTGTTCCCTAAGCTTGCATTACTAGTCTCAGCTGAAAACATTGTTCATACAGAAAACTGTATGTGTAACATTCAGTCCTCATACTTGATTAAAGAGTAATTTGCAGGAGTAATGGTTTTTTTTTTATTTATGCACTGGTATAGAATTATCAGATGGCTTTTATACTGTAGATTAAATGAAATCCATTTGTCTCAGCTCTGTTTTGTAATGTCACCTTCATTCCATTTTGATTTTAGATTGCTCTTAAGCAACTAGCTGCAAATACTCATTGTCTAAAATCTGAGCAGTGGTGGCTAGTTCTGGCATGTGATTCTTATGGAATACTTCTGTTCCACAGTCAGGACAAGATAGCTCTTCAATTCAAATTTCAAGCACAAAAATTGCCTTTCACTGAATTCAGAATTCACTTACAATGAATATTTTATATTATTCTTCAAAATACCCTATTTTCAACATCACATCTCTCACTCCTATGCTAAACACTGTCAAGAACTCAATACAAAAGGACTGACAGCAAAATAAATTTGATTTATGACTGCTCAAAGACATTTTCTCTGCTACATGTGCTTCAAACTTTCTATTAACTGCTTATCTCATGAAAACAAGTATTTCAAAAATAAGTAAACAGAAACCTATTATATTTTCAATGCTCCATTTGTCAAGCTCATTTCAAGAGCTGGAATTTTAGCTTGATGGACATTCACAACATACACACAGCCTTATCCTTCAAAACAGTAACTGCATCTGAGACCGAGAGCGGCTCCTGCAATTCCCCTCAAACATGAAGCTGACTGAGGAAGTAACATGGCACTTTCTGGGGCACTCAGCATGACAGACCTCAGCTCAGGGTGCAGCAACCCTTCCTTCCTGGCTTCTCCTTCTCTGCCACCAGAGACGATGAGGAGAAATATTTCTGATCTCTCAACTGCTTATAAGACAAGGCTTCAGGAAAACACAAAATGTTGTTCCTAATATCCAAAAGCTTTTGAGATAGCAGGGGTTTGTGTCTGCATTCTGTAAATTCTACATTCTTTGTGTCCACTATCACTAGGAATCCTTCTTCCCAAGCTTTGTTAATCTCCCCCCAGGTCTAAGATCACAGAAGCATTTAAAGGCCTAAGCCTTAACATCAAGGCCTAAACCTTAATAAGGCAATTCTACCAACAAGTAATTCGTTTTTGTACCCCCTGGACATCACTTAGGGCTTGCTGCTCTCTGTTTCATGGATTAAATCTCCCTTCTTGTTGATCAGGCTTGAAAGTATACAAAGATCAAACATTAAAGAGCATCCTTTCTCAAGAAAATTTTACATATTCCACATTTTGCAGCAAGTGGATTGCATGACAATTGAGTTGTAATGGCGTTTTAATCTGCTCTAAAACAAAGCCAAACTGCAGGGCACCTGAGGGCTCCACCCTGAGGGCTCCACGGCCATTACCTGCCAGTAACGTGGTGCTGAGGAAAGCTGCCACGGCCCGGCGGGGTGGTGACAGCTCGCCCTCACCAGGCTGTGGTGACAGCTCGCCCTCACCGGGCTGTGGCGAAGGAAGTGCCAGCCCAAGCATGGCCCTGGCTCAGGGCCCCTCGTCAGTCAGGCCGGGCCCCCCTCGCCCTGGAGGCCCTCCCGCCTCATGGGGTGGTTGTGGTTCCCTCACGTTCTGACATCGGCGCCATTTCTGCACAGGAGCAGTCAGAAAACTCATTTACAACCTGCGCCTCCCGTTCCCAAAGGAGAGGCAAGGGTTGAGGAGAGCAGAAACTCCCCGCAGCCCAGTCAGCTGAGGAGCATTTATGGAAACACAATGCATTTGAGGTTTCTTGGGTTTTGGAGATACAGCCTGGGGGCTTCGCTTCTGCGTGCCAGCCCTCGGTGCCCCTTGGAGAGGGATCTGGGCAGCATTAGCCGCACAGATGCCGACAGTGCTGGCAGGCCAAAAATGAGGGGGGCTGAGGGGAGCGCTCCACTCTCAGCTGGAAAAGAAAATGTCACATCATGTGAGGGGTGGCTGCTCAGAAAGAGAAGGAAGGCTGCTCCAGCATGCACTACAGGAGGTTCAGGACCTTTCAGATTTCCACATCTGGAGGCAAAACTGAAGCCACTGTGAGGTTGTTTTCTTTAAAAAAAAAAAAAAAAAGAAAAAAGAAAGAAAAAAAAAAAAAAAAA